>JAQIWH010005177.1:0-15207 GCA_034695005.1 Cryptops parisi
TATATATACTTACATTCGGTACTGTCGTCTAGATTTGCACCTTCTAGGTTTGCGGATTTCACAAGTTCATTGATGAGGTCCTTGGCATTAACTCTAGTTGAATCAACACGACTTTCCTTGGGATCTTCGAGAATTTGTTTCTACCAATAAAAAAAAAAAGACAAAACTTATTTTCAAAAGTAGAACACTTTGTGGAATTTGTATCTATAAATACAAAAAACAAAAATTAACCTTAATTTCAATTTTACATTACGATCTAACGTTTACAACATAATTTAGTTCAAGTAGTTTAAACATTTCATAGTTGGACACATTCTAACAACTCAGAAACATACAATTAAGATTAGATGTTACAAGCTTGAATGTTTTGCAAAAAAAGTGCACATTAAAACTAAATATTAAAACCATTCTTCCATCGACATAACTGAGTCTCGTTTGGAGAAGGTGCGAGTTGAATGCAATTTTGCATTTACAAGCAAATTACGTTTGAGTGCTAGTACATTAGAATTGGTATCGATAATAACAATAAACCAAATCTGTGCATGTATGTGTGGTGGACGCTTTAGCCCTGTCCAATCTCGCAGAATCCTCCCTCAAGTCAGAAGTTATTGGTAGTTGTTAAAATCGATACCAGTCATAATTGCGGCATCCTGTCACTAGATGGACTTAGTTAGTTGTAAGCGTAAACAGTACAAATACAGTCGAACCTCGTTAAACTGCCACCCTTGGTGCTGGACAAAGTGTGGCAGTTTAAAGAGGGCGGATTAATGTGTGGGAAGATACATTGGTTCTATGGTCTTTAGTGGCAATAAGCGAGGGTGGCGGTCTCTCTGTTTAACAAGGGCTGGTTGTATGTTGGTTTCGTAGTTATGAATCTAAAGTTTGTATTACTAACTTGAAGCCCTTATCTCATACCTCCGTGCTACAGCACGGGTCTACTTCTAGTATACATTGTTGCTAAAAGCAAAAACATATCTAGTTCCCCACTCGCACTTAGTTCGAATGATGCTTTAACTTGGCATCTTGGCAACAGACAAAGCTTCCCAACTATGCCTAAAAAGTCTAGTCAAACCTCAACCATGCACACTACGCATCAAAACAAAACAAAACCATATGAATATGGGCCCAGAAATACTTCCATTCTGAGGTAACACAGGCTAAAATTGCATAAGCATATAATGTCTCATAACTGCTGTAGGTATGCAACTGATTATGCATTTCCGGACCCATGTTTATATACAATTTTTTTGTATTGATGCATCCACATCTGTGATTAGAATTTGACTACACCTTTTGTATAAAAATGTCTCCCATAAAACACTACGCTAAATATACAAAACCACCTTACTCTTTTACGTTCTGTTGTTTTTCCTAAGGGAAGATCAGTGGATCCAGAACTAAAAGTCCTACAAAAACAAAAAACAAAAAAATAAATAAATGAACATTTTAGTACTATACAAAAAAAGACTAAAAGAAAATTGTGACATTATTTTTTAACTTGATCTAGAAAAAAAAGTGATAGTTAATTTTGGAGTTAGTCGTTAGTACAAGTTAGTATGTAGTAGTTCTGTTTCAAGCAAACCTATTGTGCGTTGAAAATGTTTTATTATTTTATTTCATGTTTTTGATTTCTTTCATTTTTTAGATTAACCGTAATGAAATCACATACCTATGATGTCCAGGAACAAAATCTAAGCTACAATGCCTGGAATGATTGGTGAAGCCACACTGATAGCCAAATGCAGCTCTATTAGCATAATTACTGTTTTTTCTAACTGGCCAGCTAGGAGTCCTTCACACAGAAAACAAGCCAAACAAAAAAACAAAAAACAAAAAATAAAATAAATAAATATAACTATGAAGTGAATTTTCAAACTAAAATTTAGTTTACAATACCAGTGGAACGAAAGAAACAATACTTAATTTAAAAATATAAAATAATAACAAAAATCAAAAAAAAAATGGACGAATTCATCGAACAGTTTCAAAAGCTATTGTACCGAAATTATGGTATTTCCACACTAGTAAATTAAAATAATTGTAATTTAAAAAAAGTCAAGTTCCCATTTTATTTCCGTGAGTAACAATCAAATCGCTTCAAGCTTTTGCTTGAAGCGATTTGATTGGTCACACAGCAACTTGGCAAAGCAAACAAACACAGTACAGTACTGCAATAGCAATTTCCATTTTTAATTTTCGATTTTTTCGATTTTCAATTTTCAATTTTTTCGACTTTTGATTTTTTTTCGATTTTCGATTTTTGATTTTTCGATTTTTCAATTCTCAATTTTTTCGACTTTTGATTTTTTTCGATTTTCAATTTAATTTAATTTTTTTTCGATTTTTCCTTTTTTACCCTCAAATATAGCATGTGTGACTGCATCTTGTTGTCTTGAACGTTTTCTGATGTACCATCGAACTACAGACGTTACTCGTGTCAAAAATAAAATTTCGAATAAAAAAATAAAAGTTACTGAGTATTCAATATATTTTTTTTTATTTATACAAGAAAAAATGTAAATTAGTTTTTTTTTATAAAAAAATTAAATTAAAAAAAATTCTACGTACTTGTTTATATATATACAATAGCTTATGAACCATTTCAATTTATGAACCATTTCAACCATGATGTACAAATTAATCGATTTTAGTGATGTAGTAGGTTAGTGATGAAATTATTGAAACAAAGCAGTGTCGATACATTTTCATGTTTAATAAAAATAAGAACCACCTAACATTACTAAAAACCTTTAAATTAAAAAAAAAAAATATAAGCCAAGTATTATTATGAATGAGAACCAAGCGTAAAGCCAATTGTGCAAAGCCAAGTGTGCAAAACCAAAATGCAACGTCGGAAGAGGAAAAAAAATATATGTAAGGCAATGACAAAACCTGCCAATTACCATTTGGTTGAGCTGGCTTCAGTCAAATGTGCAGGACTGCTAAATTTCAAAAATACGCATTATTCGCCTCGTGTCGTGACACCACGGATAAAGTTCTTGCTCGTTTGATACCCAACCGTAATAGACTTAAAAATATACATTGTTCGTGACTCCACCAACGAAACGAATTTACGTTTCCCAGTCACGTTTGAATGCATATCGAGCTTCGATACTTATCAAAATGGTATGGAGTGCGGCAGCTTATTTACCGCAAAAAACAAAAAAATTCCTACCAACTACTGCTATAAATTGTTAAAAGATCACCCATCTGCAAAATCAAGCAGCAGCATTTCCAATTTGTTTAAATACATGTTGTCTGTTACCTTGTATGGCCCGATTCTGAACTGCTTTGTCTAGAATGCATACTGCTGTAGCCTGATGCCTTCGACTGTTGACTGGTGTAACTAGAATTGCGAGAATGGGTTTGCTCAAATTCTTCGTTTGCATTCTTTGTATTAGATGAAGTTGTTTCGGTAGTCTCGGATGGTACATTGGGGACAACCAATTCTACAAAAACACAAAAACAAAAAATCCATCATTATCGAGTAACAAACAAAGTTCACTTGCAATACGATCGAAGTAACCAATACGATCAAAGCAAACATTATAATTGACGAGTTGGGTGGAATCGCCTGACTCCAAAAATGTAGTTTTTGAGAACAAAAGCAAAAAAACTTTTGACACCTTTGAATTTAAGATTAAAAACTGTCAATTTATAGAAGGAAAATGAACAGGTTTTGCAACAAATCTGTTAAATTCACTTGACAGACCTCGAGTTACGAGCTAATTTACAAACGTAATTACGCCGTTATTCCAAATTTCGTGCCAATTTTATAAATGCATTGATGCCGTTCTTCCAACAATCAGTGTCTTTTTTTCCATTGTTTTGGAAGTGAAGCGAGTGAGTGAAACCACCAGGAAACGAAGCGACAAAAAGGAAGAAACCACAAAAAATTTCAGATTCACAATAGTCGCGTTCCATATTCTTGCTCCAAAAAAGTTTGAAAGTGTAAAATATAGGCAACCCAATGTCTTCATGCTATATAGACTAGTCTAAAACGATTCAATAGATGCGTTTTAAGGAATGACGACTTAAGTGTATTTACGCCATTTTTTTCCACCCAACTCCTCAACTGACAAACGATAAAATTCAACTTGTATTGCCGAATGTATCAAAAGGCAAAACTCTGCCTTAATCACAAAAAAACAACAACTGCTAACTGTAGACATTCAACGCTTGGTTTCGATGGTTTGGTCTATGAAAATAATTACAAAGCAATGGAAGTCAACGAAGCAACGCTGGCTGTCAGAAGCAGATTTTTGTTGCTGTCAATACCACTTGAAAACTTTCTATTTTCAGTCAGTGTTTCTAGTCAAGAAAACTGATGTCAAATCCTTACTTTGAAGCCCCAAAATAGTGGATGTTATGTGTACAACATCCAATTTTTAGGGCTTCAAAGTGATGATTTTGAGATTGAGACAGAGCTTTCCACTTTTTCTTTTCCAATATTATGAGAATCAACAATCTTAAGAATCTAACCAGACGTGAGTATGTTAGGACGGTGTTTGCGAGGGAGGCTTCCTATTCCGCTACTTCCACTGGTGATGCTGCCGCCGCCGCTACATTCTTCGGCTTTTCTTTCTAATGGAAGCTGCTCCTCCGTGGTTTCACCAGGAATAGAAAGAGGGCGTGTCGACGGGCTGTAAACAAATGATGATCGGTGGTTAACATCATGTCCAACGAAATGGTTCTATAAGCATCGCTCAACCGTTTAATCTGGCTGTGTAACACACCGAGACGGCACTACATGTAGCACCATTATGCTTTAAGGAATAATAAAATAACCAAGTTTGGTACTCACACTTTAAAACACGGATCACCTGACAACAGAATCATGGCAATGGATAATTTCAATGTTGAATTATCTTGACGATGCTTGGCATCGTATCCCTCCAAAAGGTAGAATCTGGTTTTTCCTGAGCCCGCGTATTCTGCCAAGTTCACATCAGCAAAACCCAGTTTTTGAAACGACCGACCTCCTTTTAATTCCTGTAATCAAAATACGATCCTATTAACAAACGTTTGGACAACACGTCAAAGCTACTACACACACAATGTACTGCGTATGTAGTACCCAAGTACACCTATTGAAGCTGATTCACCTTCTTTAAAGTTTTTAGTAACATGACTCAACCTAAGAAACGCTAACCATCATTGAAATGCAATATACTGTATCTCTAATTTCGTGGTTCCGAGACATCCATCAACGATGATACTGTGAATGCTATTAATACATCTCATTTTTTCCTTCCCTAATGTAAACTTTTACAATGTGAAATTTACACCTTGCATTTAAGGCACAGACTTTGCAAAGGTCCACTCTTTCGACCTATTACCACAACATTTTTGTTTATTTTACATTACTTTTGTATGAATTAAAAGTGTTCCTAAAAGGTGTAGTCAAATTTTAACAGCAGATGCTATGCATCTTTGTTTTGAGCATCTACGGTTAGAATTTTGACTAGACCTTTCAGGAACACTCTGTATGTAGTGTGTGTCATTTAGCTTTCACAGGCAATAAATTGAACAATTCACACAAGATTAGACAATTTAATACTCGAAATGTGCGCACTAAATGAAAATAACTGTATTTCAACAGGAAGGTTAGACGCGCAGCCAGACACCCTGCCAGAGTTGATGACCTTTCAGGAAACATTTCCTGACACGTTATTGATCGACTCGCCACCACGAATATTTCACCCTCCCTCCCCCCATCATAAGCTGCCAATCATTTCGCCACAACACGCAGGCTGTCTTTCACGATACCAATTCGATAGACAGTTAAATCTTTATCACATTGATTGGAAAAAAAAATATGTATATATCAAGGTTTGAAATTCCTAGGTCGACATGGAAAACTGAGAAGACGGAATTCAGGCTCTCACCTTACGTATTGAAATCCGACAAACACATGGATCGAGGATGCCGGTATTTGCGCTGGCACTCATTTTGCAACTGAAGCTGAATTTGGCATTCCATTTCACGCAATGATCCGTCACTTCCACTCTGCAAAAAAAAAAAAAAAAAAAAAATGAAAAAAATGAATAAAAACAATTAGGAATTCCGATAATGTTGAACTGTTCCCCCGATTCCTTCCTTCCCCTTCTTCCTGTTGTACTATTTTGAGTGCTACTTCATTATACAGCACCCCCTCCTATTTCCTATTCCATCCTCAGTTTATTATTCTCTTTTCGTTGGGACACTGTGTGATAAAGATAGTCTGGTGTACTGAGGTTTATTTATCTCTATGACATTTTTACTTTTCATCCACTTATACATTGCGAATGATATAAAATAACAGTGATCCCTCATTATCCGCACGTGATACGTTTCTGAAAAGCACTGACAGTTACCCAACCTAAGATCCAATATGGAAATTTATGAGAAAACATAATAAAAATAATTAAATCACACCATCACAACTTTTTTTGCTTATTTTAGATATTCACTCAACATTCACCAAACGTTCAGAAGCCATATCGAATTAATCCTTTATTTTATAATGAATTATGTATCACAACTATGTATCTACCAGACACGTTGCGCCACTACCATCATTGGGTGAAAATATTATCTATAGAGAAGTAACGCCATCTAGTAGAGTGAGATATCAACTAACACTAGCAGGCGATTCAAATAGCTCTTTTGTACTGCTTTTTATTTTTATATTCCATTATACTCTGTAAATTGATTGTCCCATAAGGATGCACATAAAATAAATAAATACGATTGTTTACTGTTTACTTTTCAATAAATCTATAAAATCGAAAAATATCCAATCAAAAAAAAAATTATAAATGGCAGTTTACTAGAAAACTATTAATAACATGAAATAACTTTACACAAACAAAATCGTATTCAAGAGTATAACATGAAAAATTTCACTTCGGAAGGAGAATTTCAACTTGTACATGTAATTTTGTAATAATCTATGAAAATGTTGTCCAGGCCTTTTTTAACTTTGCATCTTTGTGTCATAATGAGTCTTAAATGCATTAAGTGAACTTTTCATTAAGGGGCTTTTGCGACTTTATCGATCAAGAGTTAGTTTAACATGGTTGTCACATTCATTGTGCCTGAGAACAAAGGCACAGACTTAGGAAATGGGCAGTGGCTGAATATTGTTGAAAGGAGTAAACAACAAAGTAGGTTACCAAGGATGAGTAGGCAGACGAAAAATAAAAACCCAGAACTTTTTTGAAAACCAGGACTAGCCGCCGCACATAATCCATGTAAGATTTCCAACAGAAATCTTGTTGTTGTGTTCCAAAGAACTTGAAAAGCGCAACTCTAAGCCTCTTTCAAATTTTTTATTTTATTTTTATAAATTGGTATCCGACTTCATGACTAATTAATTTTTAAAATACTGATATAAAACTCACTTTACTTGTAGCTATGCAATGGTATATGAATAATGGTGCAATTCTTATTAAGAATAGCCCAAGTCTTCAGCTCCCTGTATCTATCTTAATCTCTGTGATGGTCTGGAAAGTGTGTCAATGCAGCGGCGACACCTAGCGACATTTTAATGAAACGAAAAACCTTCAAAAATCCAAACCGTGCATGGCACGGGGCTACTTCTAGTTGATAATAGTATCTCATTATACACTTAATTCAAATGTTAAAATTGCCCATATTTCTGCACAAAGAAAATTAATACAGTTTGATGTTAATATTTATTTGACGTCTCTATAGTGTTCTTTCTGCGATTATAGTGTTTCTTCAGCTGTACGTGTTTCGAATGTCATAATTTCTACACAAAAGCAAATTGTGTCTTTGGATACAGAATACCAATGAATTTTTTTTTTAGTTCCACAATTTATTCTAACAATTTAAAACAATAATTTATGAACAAAATTAAAGCATTCAATGAGGAAAAACAAAATACCGACAAAACTAGTGTTGGAACAGTAACCTTAACAGACGAGGAAAAACAAACGGCACAAAACAAAAGCGTTTAAACAAAATTACAATTTAGCTTAGCCCCGTTTTCCGAAAAACACCACAGTGGAACTGATGACAGTGGCTTTTAATTTGCAGTTCACATGACTAGGAGATCGGTACACAAGATTTAAAACTGCACACGAAAATCTCTTGTCATCGTTAAGATATAGGCTATGTCCGATTATATAAAAAAAAAAGCATTCTCTCCTTAAATACAATGCGAACTGGGCTAATTAGTACGTATTATTCCATCATACTCCACCACTCGAATTTTGTGGATTTTTGTGAAGATGACATAATGTAATGTAGTTGGAGTTTTGTTACTAGATTTGTATCAGGTCGAATCATATGTCATGGTCGAATTCCATGTTGACTAACATAACACTTGGATATTACTTTTTGACTGATGCTTAACAATCTAAGTACAATGCTTTATCTCTTCATCAAACATGTATCCTATCTTGATAAATATTAATTTTCTCAAGTAACATTAATATTTATATATTTTTTTAAATTTTGGTGAATTCGAATGGGAGCCCTAACATTATGTTAGTATTGTAACAAGTATAACTGTTTTGCAACATTTGAATGTTTATTATTATCTACATTCTACATATTGATCAAGTATTTCTGTGAAAATAAGAAGAAAAAAACCTGTACTATAATCACATTTACCTATGAATGGATGAGTTATTAGTACGATTATCGTTCAAAATCATATCGAAACAAATAGGTTAAAAATGTTTTTTAAGCATACGCTTTATATACTGTCATATACAGATACTGTATATACATACATAATAAATAATACAAAAGAAAAATTCATTTTCTATTTCTGCAAGTTTCGATTTATGCGGATTGAAATTTATGCCATCTTTGAGGAATTCGATATTTGATTTATGCGATTTTTGAGTAATTTCATTTTTGATTTATTTATTTACATATCAACATTTATTTTATATACACATTTTTTTGTATACATTGGACTTACCCAATTTTTATTTATGCGAATACAATCGTTTTTATGCATTTTTAGCACATAGGACTAAACAGAATATTTTCAAACGACCGCAGATGGCACTATACTATTCATATACATTCAATTCCCAGCTCGCTTACTCACAACTCACTCACAATGTGAAGCTAATATAAAGATTATAAAAGTAGACTAGCATAAAACGCGCGACTAAACAAGCCAAATCTTGCTTGAGATGATAGCTAAATTTCCTATTAACATGATGATATTCAAATTACTATACAAGGTGTTTACATAACAATTAATAATTATTATTATTATTATTCGATATATAACGACATCGAATTTGTTTACATTGAAAAAATAAAAAGGCATCTTGGGTTGTCAGTTTTCATGGAATTGTCCATAAGATTAAATTAAGACACATGCAAATTTATACATAAAGATACAGCATAAACCGAGAGTTGCCTGAATTAAAATAATAAATTGCATGAAATCATTCATTCAGTCAATTTTGCATGCAAGGTGAACGCGGACGGAAATCACTCATCGTGTTCATCAACATTGCCCATTTTCATCTTTTGTATTTAGAATGAAAAACACCATGCTTCCTGTGAGCAAGAATTTGCTCTTTGATCATAAATAATGATGATGATGATGTCTGTGTTATGTCATAGGAGCAAATTATGCTATTGGTGATATTAAAATGGACGGGTTACGATAAAACAGGTCTAAGCATAAAAATGTTGTTTCTGATGAATCCATAAAAAAAAATAAATATATATCAAAAATTTATTATCACTATCAGTCATCAGCATAATGACGTACCAAACTAAAATTAAAAAAAGGATCATCGTCATAACCTTTGAAACTATGCTATTATTTTGCTGGCAAAGAAAACGAAGAATAATAAAAACAAACAGAATACATTAACCTTTATATGATGCAATGAATCAAAAATTCGCTTCTTTGGGCTACGAACGTTTATTACGAAACCATAACTAATCAACGCATTACATGGAGTGAATATTAATAACAATGATTTAAGCTGAAAATTATTTATAATTAAATATATAAAAAAAAAATGATTTGCTATCATGACTCGTTGACTCATCTACAGTATATCAGCACGTGTTTGTGAAACATAAAATGCCTCTTTATGTTCTAAAAATTGGAAAAAAATTTTTGTTTATGTAAGTTAAAACTAGCTTAAACATCAACGAATGCTATTTGAAATTTAAATGTATACCACCTGACACAACAATGCAGAGATAGCGCGATGTTAATTCAAAAATAACATTCATTGTTGCCTTTATTGTTTAAACTTTTAAATTCATCAACCAATCAGCAATTGGAAACAAAGTCACTTTTGGGTTTTATTAGTAAGATAATGGAATATTTTTTTGAGCGGAAAAATAAACTACCCTGAAAAAAAATTAAACGATATTAACAAGAGAGCTCCCATTACATCAGATTAATTTGACTAATTTTTAAAATTAAGTCAGATAAACATGGAATGCCGAATGACGCAAGAAGCAAACTGGTTGAAAGTACCTTATTATACCAGGTTACATAAACTGGTAGTAATTTGCACAAAGAAGCTCGTTATGCTATATAACAGCTTACAATGTGGTTATAGCCATTAAAAATACCGGTTAACTTTATAAAAATTTTTTTGTTGCAATGGTTAGTGTGTAAATTGATTGAACACTTCACGAATGATAATTGATTATTACAATGATTGATGTTTTTATTTTATACGTGAAATTGGATTAGGAGCATGAATGCACAGATTCCTACTTTCGAGAGGATTAGCACTTTATAATTAACGCGGTTTATTTACCGTGAAAAGTCCTTGGTATAATGTATTTATTACTTGGTACACTTGTTTTAGCGTCGTATCTCGCTATTTAGTTAATCTTAGCAATTATTACTTGACATTTTCTGCCATGTCCGTTCTACCTACACCTGTTGTGTTTTTACACCATACAAGAGAGGATTTGGGTGGAAAAACGGTGTAAATCCACTGGGTTGCTTATAATTTGTACTTTCGGAAGCAAGAATATGAACCGCAACCATTGTGAATCTGAACTTTTTTGTGATTTCTTTCTTTTTGTCGCTATAATTCCAAAACAATGGAAAACACAGATATTTGAAAAAAAAACCAGCATCAATGCATTTTTTAAATTAGCCCGTAACTCGAGGCCTAAACTTAACAGTGTTTTGCAAATTCTGTTCATTTTCCTTCTATAAATATACAGTTGACAATAATTTTTTATTAATCTTGAATTCGAAGGTGTCAAAGTTATTGTCATTTTTCGCAAAACTACATTTTTGAAGTTACAACCTTATTCCATCCAACTCCTCAATTCTAGCCTAACAGGTGTTCTGTTCATCCTGTTCAACAATCCTTGTTCAATGTGATTTTCAAGAAATCGCTTTGTGTTGCAGAATATAGCATGTAAATGTGGGTTTTGCATTCATAGAAGAGCACGATTTGAACAAAAAAAAATTCAAAACAAAACTATATTTGAATTCGCTTTGTTTTGCTTTTGCAGAATACAGCATCTAATGGTGCATTTTGCACTGAGAGCAATACAATTTGAACAAAAAATTTTTCAATATAAACCATTTGAACTGCCAATCGAGTTGCACTATGGCGACATTCAATGAACATCTGCATTGAACACAAAACGAGGTGCGATTTTATGTCATTAACTGAAGGCTTGCCCAGAATAACGTTGCATGTAACAATTCATAGTTTTGAGTAAATGGCAAAAGAAGTATTCAGCAAAACACTGATTGTCACCTATTAGGTGCCCAATTTCCAAGTGATATCTATGTTTTAGGCAGGTATGAGTTTGTCTAGTGACAGCACTAGCTAAGCCCATATACGAGAGACAGTTTTCCATAATAATCTCAATATTGAATTTTTGTAACATACAACGTTATTCCTGGCAAGCCTTCAACTGTAGAACTTCTCTAACCCAAAATACACAAGGAACTGGAAACAAATTCAAGTTACAGAGAAATTCGTTTACATGTATTACTGGTGGGTTATAGGACAAAATTTGAGTATATATTTAAAAAAATAACAACCAACTGATGCAGGATTTCCAATAGAGAACTTGATGTATATAATACATTCCTAAATCTCTTTTTATCAAAAAAAAAATAAATAAATAAAAAAGATTAATCTTGCCAAATACAATTAAATGGATGGTTGGTTACATCCTGGAAATTCACTGTAATCTTTTTTTTTCAATCTGGCCTTTGGCAGCCCACAAAAGCCCACGACTTCTGTACCACACAAACTATTGAAAACAAACCCGAAAAAACATGCAGACATGTTGTTTTGACCTTTTGATGTTCTTTCTAACAAACACGAGCAGGATTTGAGGCAGTAGTGCCCGATTCTGGAATCAAAATAATAATTTAAATATATAATAAGAAAAAGTTGCAGTTTTACGCAATGCTTTGTAACCTGCATGGTCTAATTGAACCGAGCTAAAGGATTTGACAAGGCCGTTAAGGTTTCTCATCCACTGTGGTGAGGAATGATAATCAGAGCATAAACTTCAACATTTCGGAAATCTTGTGGCCCTTCTTCTTGTTGCAAAAAGGTATTCGACAAGAAGAAGAAGAATTTTTATGTGGGACGAGAAAAAGGTCCTGGGAGAAAAGACTCTTTGATACACCACATGCTGACTTAGCGTCACAAGAATGTTGTAGGTTCTGGTTCGACTACGCTAATTTGATGCTGATGTCATAACTAACACTTGAGCTGGGTATTGATGCTCCACTGGCTCTCCCTCTAAACATAAAATATATATATTACAGTACCAAAAAAAAAATGGCTATTCCCAAAATAAAACTGTTTTTTTTCCCCTCTTGGTTTTTTGGCTTGCCCAACCAGCCAGCTTGAAGCCAGGCAAAATGATCAATCTTAAAAACTTGAGTAATGACAACCCACTTGACATAAAAACCCCAACTATAATAATAATGATAAAGAATAAATAAATAAAATAAAATAAACAAATAAAACATAGCAAATCCAGTATGATGTTTATTGAACACTGATTAATCAACTATTATGGATGATAACTAAAATATTTGGTACTATTGAGTTTGCATGGTAAACATGGCTGGTGACGCTTGTAGTAGTTGTTTTTATCTTACTCTCTATACGGGTTTATGTATCGGTTTAGATTAGTATAAAAAATGAAACACTTTTTATACTCTTAAATTTTAATATTAGCTTCACTTGTTTGTGAGCTGCAAATTTAACATATACTGCCATCTACAGTCAGTTGAGCATAATACTGTAGAGTCCAATGGACCAAACAAACGCATAAAACGAGAACCGCATAAGTCCTTTGCATAAATAACAACCGCATTATAAGTCCAAATGTAACGAAAAAATCGCATAGATAAATAAATAAACTGAAAATTGCAGAAATCAAAAATGGAATGGCTCAAAAGTCGCATAAATCAAGTATCGAATGACCCAACGATCGCATAAATTGAAACATGCAGAAATAATGAAGGATTTTTTTTTGGCATTACATATGTAAATATAGTGTCATATACATGCAGTATATGACTGGTAGGGTATATAAAGAGTATGCATTTTTAATGTATACTTGTTACAACCCTAGTATCCATAACCATAGAGTTAAGATAACTACTACTAGCGCCACCAACCACGTTTATGATGCAAACCCACATATTTTTCGACCTAAAGCGTAGAATTGAGTATTGAAACAATGAAAAAAAGCCAGTAGTTCTATAAAATACAAACAAAAAAATAAAATAAACAAAACACTAGTTCTACATCGAATCATGACAATACTATAATAGTATTACCATGATCGAATTAAAGTCACACAATTCCTATAATTTAAAAAAATAATCACCACAATCATGTATAATTGTTAAAAAAAAAAAAAAAAAACAATTAACCATTCTGGATATAGTTCAAGAATTTTATTAACCTACTCAAGTCGGTGGAATCTAAGCTTAACGAACATCCAAGTGATGAGAAATACGCACACAAAACGATACGGACATAAAACCTCTACAATTCTTGATATATGCAATTTGAATTCGATTGGATAAAATGTTGGTATTGCTCAAATTCTTTCCGCTGTTTGTTGTTTCCTCATCCTTGAGATTAGGGAAGTTTGCACAGAATGAAATTGCAGTACAAACTCCCCATTAGACTTTATTATAATAATATTATATCTATATCACGCTTTTTGTTTTTTTCCATTGGTTTGTTTTTTAACCAGACGGGAAGTAGCAGCATTTTTCTTAATTATCTAGCATCAATTAAACAGAGCTGCGGTTTCGGCATAAGAACCGCCTATGTAGATATGGCTAGATGAGCCATTCATCATTAGGGATGAAAAACGCAGCTGTCCGCCAACAACAGAGATACAATCAACCAAATACGCATATCTGAAGTTACATACGTCTTACGTATGCAACGAATTAAAAAAAAATGCTTTTTAAGCATATTCTTTATCTAGCCTACTGTCATATACAGATATGCTGTATGTACCATACATAATGCAAAAAAAAAATCATTTTCCCACATGTTTCGATTTATGCGAATTAAAACTTTAGTAATTTTCGACATTCAAATTTATGCATGTTTTGAGTGATTCCATTTTTTTTGCAATCTTTTGAGTAAATTTCGATATTCAATTTTTGCATGTGTTTTAAGTAATTCAATTTTTTTAAAATTTCTGCACGATTCGATTTTTATGCGAATTTTGATTAATGCAAATTTCGATTTATTGGAATTTAAACGTAAAATTACATTAAAAATTCTTTTTTTAAACATATTCTTTATATAGTCTACTGCCATACACAAATAAGTATACTGTATGCTCATACAATATTGCAAAGAATCCATTTTTGATTTCTGTATTTTTCGATTTATGCGAATTAAAAACTATGCAATCGGAGTAAATTGCGATATTCAATTTATGCTTGCGTTTTTCATCTTTTGGTATTTCTGCACTTTACGATTTATGCAAAATTTAAATTTATGGTATGCGATCGTTGACTTAATTCGATGCTTGATTTACGTGAGTTATGAGTTAATTCTATTTTAAATCTTTTTTTTTTGCAATTTTCAATTTATTGATCTACATAAGCCATTTTTTTTACACTGAACTTATGCGGTTTTTGATTTATGCGTTTTTTTGGTATACATTGGACTATACAGTATATTCTCATAAACGACTGTAGATGGCAGTATACAATTTCCAGCTCTC
>JAQIWH010005178.1:0-15206 GCA_034695005.1 Cryptops parisi
ATGGATGACATTGATGCATCGTCTCGAAACGAGAATTTCGATCGGTTCACTAATAAGCAATCACGGTACCGGCTTTTCTCTTGTACACTTCCTCTTTGCAATTCCAACTCGGTTTAGATGAAAGCCAAAATGAGGAAAAGCAAAAAATGTGTCTATAATATAAAACTAAGTATACGTGTATGCATCAATATGAAAAGTATTATATATAGACACACATACATATTGTATAAAATACATTATATGTAACTATTACAATTGGAAACCAGTTATTACTGAACTTAAGGAACACAAGGCAATAATATGTAAGTTAATTTTAAAAAATGTATCCAAACAAGTGAGAAGAAAATTAACGCTATATTAGCTTATACTGTATAATGTATATAACACTCCATAAATTACAAGACTGTTTGAGAGATGTATCATGCATAATACTTTATATGTATTACACTATATAAATAAAAAAAATAATGTTTATAAAACTTAGATATACATAATTTATAGTACGTATACATACAATACTATTAAGAGTATTTGGACCCCTAAGGTGTAGTTTTATGTTACAGTATTTGCCTTTTGAAGTTTTTGATGTTACATTATTATGTCAATACAGTCACGCGTAAATGAGTTTTAGAAAAGATGACCGTAGATGCTACATAAGATGCTTCTCGGCATTGCAAGATAATGCTTTTCACTTAGTAAATGTACGTTGTTAGCTGATGCCATTTGAAGATAGAAGAATAATGGGTCACTACAGCGGAAGAGCGCACTTGTCGTGCAAACTCACTAAACAAAGTCTTCGAGAGAAATATTCGCAAGTCCAGTTTCAAAAAGAGAAAGAAATAGATGCCGAATACTTTTGATAATAGAGTGTTTATACACACTGCGTTTTTAATACTTTGTTAAGTAAAATTTGAATTTGTGTTGTCTAAAAGTTACAGTAAAAGTTTTAAGTTTTGACGTTTCAGTTTGTCAAAAAATTATAGTGATGACAATGTTCAGTGGCATTGTTAGAAAGTATTGTTATTATCAGTTAAGTTTTGTTACGCCAGTCGACACCAAATAACAGAAGAGGTTTAGTGGGTGAAACAACCGACAGTTATATTCAGAAATTTGCAAGACTGGGCATACTTTTTTAAATATAGTTTTAAGTTATTTAGTACAAGTAGTGGGCTTACAAAAATCCGTAATTGAAATTTAAATGTATCATACTATGCTGTCGAAAATCAGGTAAACGCGAATGAACTAAAGAATAAAATTTTTATTAATAAGTGGATGTCACGCTACTTTATTTTTAATTATAAAAATGTTTAGTTACTGAGACATCTTATAAATAATTTGTTAAATAACTCGTCACTTTAACATCAATTCGGCGTTAAAACTAACATCTCCATTATTTTCTTTCATTTTGTGGACAAATTATATCAGTGAGGTAGGAATAAAAGAATAGGTCAAAAGTGTCTCAAGGGTGTGTCAAACAGGTGTTTTCTAAACGTAATTAATTTTTGTTTAAATCACCGGAACAAAAACGAAGGGAGGGTGGAGGGACAAACTGCAGTTGGGGTGTTACAATGATTCCTACAACTACAACATTGTCAGGCTTTCTAGCAAAACACAGAACGTTGCTTTCGTATAGCTTTGTCAGGCTTTCCAGTATAACACAGCGCATTGCTTGCTACATCTTTGTCACGATTTTCAGCACAACACATCACATTGCTACAGCTTTGTAAGACTTTCCAGCATGACACAGCGCTTAAGTACAAGTACATCTCGGTTTTCCAGTCCAACCATGACATATCAACACACCGCATTGCTACAGCTTTGTGAGGCTTTCCAGTACAACACTTAGTGCAGTTTTAACCAACTGGCGAAAATCGATGGTTAACCGTGATTAGCACGGATGTTTTGGCTAGTAAAATACAGGGTGCCCATAAATGATCGAGTAGAAAAGAAATGGCTATACAGGCATATCTCGACTTTCGTTACTTCGACTTTCTTCGCTTTTAAAATTTTTTAGGAAAACTCGACTTTTGTCGTTTCGCTTTTTTGTCAACTATAAATTTATTTAAAATTTTAAAATTTTGTTTTGTCGTCTCGTACTGTCAGCACCGAACGCCGTCGTTCAGTTGTTTTTGTTTGGTTTCAATTAACTAATTGAATCTGATTATTTTAACAGCAGTATAGTACAATATACAGGAACTACTGCACGACTTGACTATTTTTTGTGCTTTAATACAGTGTGCAGTACATTTTTCATAATTCTCAAGAGTTGTGTTAAAGTTTAAAAAAAATATAAGGTTCTCAATTTTAAAGAAACGCTTGAGTTAATCAAGCCAACAACATTCAAAACTGTAACTATTGGACGGTACTGTATAGTTCGTCATCCACTTAAACAACTTAACAAACACGTTTGGTAAAACTTTTAGTCATCTGTTTGTTCATTTATTATTAGATTCATTATTTCATTAATAAAATAGTTAGAGGAAGTTCTTAAATAATTTATTTAGGCTACATTGAGTTTCGTATTTCTTTGATCACATGTGTATTTTTTCATCATGTTATAATTCAGATTTTAGTTACGCTAATGTTGTCATGAAAACAAGCGGGCAATAGTAGGTTTAATGATTCAATTTAATTTGTTTCACTAATTGAAATTGTTCAGAAGAGCTGTTTTTCTGGTGAGAAACTCCATAGACATACTAAGCAACAAGGTGAGACTCTATATTATGCTGTCATTTTCTGGAAAATTTAGGATGTGATAAAGTAACAAGCTAGAAACTGTACTGAGGAACAGTTTGATGTAAAAATGTCATTTTTTTGTTGTAAAAAAAAGACATTAGAACTATGCTGCCCGAAGCCCTTCAATTCTTGTGTTTATTTTTGTTTATTTAAGTGTTGCAGATATTCGCAAGTGTTGTGCAGTTAGTTATTAACTTTTGTTTGACAGCTCTAATGCATTTGCAACTAAATAAAGCCAATGCTTTGACTTTCGTCAGTGCTCTGGTTCCAATTGTGACGAAATAGTGAAGTATTCCTGTAATTCCAAAACGAGGATGAACTTATAGTCATGAAAAAAACACAATGACATGTAGAGTTGTTTGATAATTTTTCTCACAAATGTTCCATATGCGACCCTCCAGCAACTTTGCAGATGTCGAGCCTGTACTCAATTTCTCACATGTGCGAGCCAACATTAATGCACTAATTGCCAGAACTGCTGCTTTTCAGTTCCGGGAGGGGGGACTCAAGCATATGTAGCACAAAAACTTGATTTTTGACATAGCCCAATAAATAGGTCTGGAGGTCTTAGGTGTCACGGGGTGGGTTTTTTCCTATCCAATCTCCACGTGAGACGGTGTCCCATACTGCTTCAAAATTGTATCCAAAACATTTTTTTTTGAGGCCGGAATTTTCTCTTGGTCCTGCATCATCCAATCCCTCCTAAACTTCAAGAGATTCTGCATTTCATGGAGTTTGTTTCACGAGTGTAAGATCATCCCGTTCTAAAATTATGGTTATTTTTTTTCTACCCTATTATTTATAGTCACTTTAGTGAAAATGGATTACTATATTTAAATATAAATTATAGTAAATATGGTAATATGTAGAACAATATTAATATGTCTTACTCATCTGTACCAAAGACAATTACTTTTCAAAAGTGATACAGTATTTTTAAAACAATATATACATGAATAAACTGCATACTTATACAGGGTGAATCTAAATTCGATGCACAAACTCAGAGGGGTGGCAGAGGGGAGTAACTTTCATCAATGAACCTATGTTCAAAAGTGCACACGCTATGCACTAGTCATCGTCCAACATGGTGTACAAATGAGACGCACGAAAAGAGGAGGGGAAGCCGGTACCGAAAAACCGGGGCCCAGTATTCAGAACAGGACCAAAAAGGGATCCTTAGTAGATCTTTTTTTTGCCAAAAATGAATTTAAAATTTTTCCCAAGGATCCGAGTTAGCTCTCAAGTGGCCTTGGAGGTATAGGTTAATCATCACTGCACATTATTCTAGCATACACAAATACACTACATTTTTCAGCCGCGCAACGATTGCCTAAGGCGCTCACTTGATATTTTGTGGAGACATCTCAAGAGCTTGGTGTATGAGACCTAATTGATGCTAAAGAGCACCTCATTGCCCGAGTATATGCAGACACTGAGGGCATACATACAATGCCTGTGTTTGAGCATGTTAGGCAGTCACGGCGTGCATTTCAGTGGGAAGCCGTAGGTTTTGCAACTTATTCCAATGATGTAGCGTATATATTTGATTAAAATGCAGAAATGTTTGACCCGTGTCACATTTTCACACACTCTTTGACGACGCCTAGCGCGTGCACTTTTAGACATGGGTTCATTGGTTAAAGTTACTCACCTCGAACCCACTTTCGTGCCCCTGTGTATAAAATTCAGGTTCACCCTGTAGAGTAACTTACTAAAGTTATTACACTTATTAAATTTAAAGAGTTATTACATGCTAGTTACAGTTTTACAAGTTATTCAGATGTAAAAAATGTTAAAATTATGATGGTCTGGATTATCCGGTTTTCTGGGAAACGTTTAACTATACTGTAGACGTAGTACATAAAATATAACAATACAAAGTGAAAAACTTTAAAAGATACAAATCAATACACTTTCAAAGCGGATTCTTATGATCTTTATTAATCTACATGAAATCCCTAAGATATAGTGTATAATACAAACCGAATAATGTATAGGATGAAAGTTAAATAAAGAAAAATAAAGAGTAAAAAAGAACAGGTAAAAAATAGTCTGTTTATTCAATGCAGGGTACAGTATATATGTAGCATTTTGTAGTATATGTAGTGTATATGTAGCATATGTAGCATATATACAGCGTATATGTAGTATATATGTAGCACAGCATTTTAGCTAAAAACTGGAACTGGACCAAAACTAACCAGTTTCAAAAATAGCCGACTTTCTGGTAATTCCGGATTTCTGAACGCCTGATAAGAGGTCCGGTACCTGTATTAGTAAAAGTAAAATTTATACAATTATATAGTAATTAATACAGGTACTTTTGTCTCATTAGGATGCTCAAATAAATAATGATAATACTGTAATAATGAAAATCCGTATCTCAATTTTCTATGTGTAAAAATGCAATGAAACATTATAGTGTGATTTTATTGTATAGAAAGTTTACTCGATTTATGCGAGGGCTATATTTTGCGAAAATCCCACCAGATGAATCCAAAATTTGCGTTTATCGAAATTCCCACAAAATGGAAACATTACAGCGGATAATTAGAGCGTGTGGTCCATCACCTGTGCCACACGTGGCGTACGCATTTTGAAAGAAAAGCAACAGTTGCAGGAACGTTCAGTCATTTATGCGCTACTGCACTGAAACGCGTAATAGCGATCTTTTTCGACTATAACGTGCAACTGGTTATTATACCTTTGCGCAATAATGAAATTGCATACAGTGGGTCCTCGATATCCTTGGGAGTTTAGTTTCAGGAACTTTCGCGAATACCGAAATCCGCGGATGCTCAAGTCCCTTATATAAAATAGCAACATTTTATTATAAATTACACACATCTTTCCGTATCATTTAAATGATCGGTACTTTCCGATTATAGCGGGGCCCAGTATTTTGTTGCTATTTGCTTGTACTT
The DNA here is from genome assembly GCA_034695005.1 of Cryptops parisi. Taxonomy (NCBI): domain Eukaryota; kingdom Metazoa; phylum Arthropoda; class Chilopoda; order Scolopendromorpha; family Cryptopidae; genus Cryptops; species Cryptops parisi. Next base: position 5,664 of record JAQIWH010005178.1, read on the forward strand.
AGTTATGGGTTTATTTTGCAGGCAAGGTTAGGAAAACAAGTTTAAGTTTCATTGTTTCAATACAATGAAACTTATTAAATGTATGATGTTGTTTTGTATTTGTATTTTGTATTTATTAATCTTTGTTCCATGGGAACGAAGTGGTTTTGCTTTCCTAACCTAATCTGCAAAATAAACCCATAATGCAAATACTGGGTCCCGCTATAACCGGAAAGTACCAAATGATCTTTACAATGTAAATTATATATAAATAATTGATAAACTAAGTTAAGAGAAAATAATATTGCGGAAAAAATTAAACATTAAGCTACATGTTCAGTACACATCGTAATTAATGGCGAAAGACGTTACAAGCGGCCTGTCTTTCAACTGAAAAGTACTATAAAATTTAAAGAATAACCTATGTACAGTAGTTATTAGAATTATTATATCTATTTATTATTGATTATTATTTTGGTGAACGAAGGTTTCCATTAATGAATTTGTTCTTCAATATTAGTAGGTCGAGGAATTTTAATTCCATAATTTTTCACTACTATTACTTCCTGGTGCTAAAAATACCCAATCGTAATGGTGAAAGAAAAGTGTACCTGGTGAGAAAGTTGACAGGATAAAATCCCATAAGTTAATGGAGCCAATCAAAATTGTTGATCTCTTCGCTGAAATCCATTGATTTTTGTTTTAAAAAAAAATTTTGTTGTTGAAAATCATATAAAGTTTTGACTTCAGTCTCAATGACGACATGTTATTGGCACATTATTGTATTACAACTATTTCTTGGCAACTTTCCTTCAAGGTTCATCATTTCATCATAAAATAATGGAAAAATGAAATTATAGGGATAAAAAGGATTGTTTCAAGCTATCAATTTTATTAGGCTTTGGAAACAAAATCTTCAACAATTCGTCTGGTGTTGATAACAAATACTGGAACTCGTTTAAGATATTAAACTTTTTAAGCGGAAAATATCTTAAACGTACAGTTAAGGTGTCATTATTTCTCATAAAAACTATTAATAAAGTAAATACTTTTTTAAATTGAAAGTGGTGTATATCTTACACCGGCGAAAGTAGGATAAGTTATATTATTTTATAAGTATAAAATCCAGCGTTCTATAGAACGCCTGACCTGCTTCATAAAATTAGCATTGAAATAGTTAAATTAGGTGAGATTTTAGGTTACTGTATGTTTAAATTTATATCATAATTAACGCTTAAAATGTTTTTTATAGAACAAATGTAAAATTACTTAATCTTAACTTTCACTAACCTAATATTTGTATACAAGATGTTATTTCATACTCAACTAAAAAAGCTAGGAATTCTATAAAATGCCTGGATTCTATAATTTACCGGTAACATATGTAATGCATCTTATTAAAAATATATTTAGATCTAATTACGTTTTGAAAATTAATTTTTTCTTATTCATGAACACTATATGACAATGATGTATGTCACAAAAAAAAGGTATTACAAAAAAGTATTACATTTAAATTATTTTTTATTTGTAATGTTTTTTAACAAATAGTTATTGATTTTTGTGTATCATGTATAGTTGCCCTATGTAGTACTGTACGTGTATGGTGATGGACTTTCATTTATTATAACTTCCTGGTAACGTTCGAAATGACTTTGGTGCCATAACGATTGCTAAACATGATAATTTGCCATTAGTATCGCTGCAAAATCAATTTTCTTTGCAGGCATTTATAATCACGCACGATAAATAAAATCAATAATCGATATTCCGATATATTTCGGTTATGCCGATGATGTTACAATTTCTCTTAAAAATGACAAGAATTAAATACATTGTGTTTACACAATGAATTCTTTTGTCAATACAGGTAATCCTCGATTTTTTTTGTGACGGCTACGTTCTGCGAAAGCATCACAGGAATCAAAAAGCGCATATATCGAAATTTTCATAAATGAAAAAAAGTACAGCGAAAAATATTAGTGTGAAAATCACATTACGCCTTATGTGGCGTACACATTGTGGTTTGAAAGCAGCGGTTTTAAAAGTGCTCAATCACTTGTGTAAATTACACAGAATCGCACAATAGCGAAATTTTGTCGAATTTAATAAATAACTCAGAATATTTTTTTAAGCAAACAGTGACACAAATGATAAAAGCAGTGACACAAGTCATGGTGATTTGGTGTTCAAATTTGCTCTGCAGTATTGATTTATAACGTTTTAACCTCTTTTATTTAACTTGCTCTGAGGTTTGAATTGGTTCAACATTTTCAGCTTTTTTTTGTTAGGTTTCTGATGACCTACAGAGCAGAAAGTTTGAACATACTGTACGCTGGAATTGTCAAACATTTTGTTGTACCGAATTTAGACGGGTCGATGTCCATTCAATTCTAAGATTTTGTCACACGAAGGGTCCATTTTTTCTTGAAAAGTGTTGCTTACGATGTACCTACATTTTAAGCCCCCACACATTGATTATACGCATAGATAAATGCATTTATTTGATTATAGTTTATCACCTACGTTTATGTGAGCAAGAATTCATTGTAGAAAATACAAAACAAGTCCACCCAAATAAACACTTAACACCATTTTAGATTTAGCATATTTTTCTACCCTTAACTACATAATAAAAAATTAAGTAAAATAATTAAAGAAGTTTTTTATCTTACTTACTGGGTAGCATACTCCTTTACACACAATAACGACGTTTCGCCTTTTACCTAGAGGCTTTATCAAGTTAAAAAGGAAAACAATCAAAATCACACCAAAACCACTTTTTTAAACAAAAATATTTGTATAGTAATAATAAATAATACATAAATACCTTTACACACAAAAAAAGCCATTTTAGACAAAAGCATATTCTAAGAAATGATGAGATTGTAAAGAGTACCAAAAATTGTAGCTTTTCAATCACTTGTTTGCTAGTGACAATTACTAATGACATAAATCTGTAACTATTCTGAATTTAATTTTTGGTATTTTTTATTCAGACATGTATCACATGGATGTGTTACTAGTAAATACGGAATAGCATTAGGATATAATTGGTTAAATAGTACTGTATTACTAAGATAACTTAAAGAGTGATAGTTAAGAAATGATTCTAGTGGCACTTCTAATAAAACTGTGTAAAAAATACTCCGAATTAGAATAAGGTGAATCATTAAATTAAAAAAATATATACGCGGGCTACTTCACACTTCTTGCACAAATATCTTTGCACATATTGTTATTTTGATCAAAATTATGTGTCAGGTAGATAAAATTGAACCTAACACATTCGAAAATGCTTCTAGGTTTTGTTTTTGACAAAAAAATGTTATTTAACACCCACACCAAGTGGGTGTAAGTTGACACACAAGTACCGAAATTCCTGACCAAAAACAAAAAAGATCTCGAGTGGTAGATTCGTTTATACTTCCGAGACGTTTCGTCTCCATGAGAAGAGGCTTGCTCAAGTCGAAAAAAAAAGATATGAAAAGTTTATGGGGAATCTGTTTTTGCCACGAAAATAGTTATTCCACTACAAACATGAACTCTTTTGATGATTTTTCGTGAAATACCGTATAACACCGGTGATTCACGAAAACACACCAAGAATCATGAAAACAAGCAATTTACGAAATTGAAAGTGATTCAGTTGTGGTGAATGAGGATTCGTAGTGGTGAAAATCGCTTTGCGTGTCATAAAAAAAGTAGCAAAATAAGATAGGCGAAATAACACCAAATATGGCGAAATAACGTGAAAAAAAATGTTTTCGTGAAACGCGAGCGTCTAACTTTACTATGTCACGAAACGTTTTCTCTACGTCGACCGATTTTATTATTAAGGGATTTCAAATTTTTATTTTCTATTATTTTTAACTATCAAACTTTAGTTTTGAATAACTAAAACAGTAAGCAAAAACTAAAAAATAAATAAAATAAATAAATAAAAAACGCTTACCTGTGGCTGACGAGTAAAATTAAAAAGCCCAACTTCAACGTTTCGCTTTCGTTAGTGTAAAGGCTTGATCACAAAATAAATAAAAACAATATTCTGTGATAAAGCATTTACATTATCGAAGGCAAAACGTTAAGAGTTGGTGTTTTTTAATTCTACTTGGTTAGCCAAGATAGGCGTTTTTTATTTTATGCTTTTTTAGTTTTTGCTTACCTGTTTTATTTATGAATTTTAAACCCTGTACTTTGAATAACATAGTTAAAAACAATGGATAAAAGAACAGATTTTAACAAAAACCTCTTCTACCTTTACTGACCAGGTACAATTTTGTAGGAAACCCAACTTTTTTGCTTTCTGTACTAAAAGGCTTGATCAAGGGAAACACGGACAAGAACACAAGCCTTCTAGCACAGACGGCAAAACTTTGGGTTTCTCTTCAAAACCTGGACAGTAAAGGTAGTAGAAGCTTTTGTTAAAAATCTCTTCTTTTATTCATTGTTTTCAACTCTATTTTATTTATGTTACTAAGGGTAAGCTTTAGTTTTGAAGTTACGACGCTCTATTGTTTACAGTTTATTATCAATAACACGGTTGTTTACCTCAATAAACATAGCAAAGTAATAGAAATTTTTTTCTTACGTTTAGTTTCATTGGAGCTATACTGTACGTATGTCATTTGCGTTCTTCTTTTCTATAGGTAAGAAATGAAGTAAACAAACTAAAAGCTAAAAAAAAAAAAATCTATAGCGTGTACATCATATGCCATCATCATAGCATAATATTGTTCCTTTCACTATTGATTTCGGTTTCTACGAGCGTCACGCACACAACCTTTTTCTCGAACCCACGCTTCCGCTTATATTTCAATATTTTTTGCACAATGTGTCGCGCGCTGCGATTGGTGGTTGGCGTTTGCAAGGCTAACGGTGATTGGTTGTTGGCAGGGACTCAGGTGAGCGGGAAATGACGGAGCTGACGGACGTCAACAACGCGTCGTCAGGCGGTGGAGGAGGTGCAGGAGGAGTGCGGGGGCGCAGGGCTCACCGCGTGCCCAGCCTCAAGTTGGCCAACGGGCGAGTGGGGCAGCAGTTTGGGACTCCCTCGGAGGAAGAGGTCCGCTCGCCACGCACCTTGGCCAAGGATGAGTCGATCAAGATCAGCATCGAAAACACCAACACCTGCACCGACTCGCTGGTGACGGCCGCCGAAGACGCCGAGAGTCAGGTGATCAACGACTACATCAGCCCCGAGATGAACTTCAAGGATTCGAACAAAGTGCACTTCTCCGGTATGGCGGGCGACGACGTGAGTTTGTACGGGACCCCCAAAGAGGAACTGGGGCCCGGGGGCCTGGCGGCCGCCGCCGCTGCTGCCGCAGCCGCCGGCGTGGAGCCGAAGCCGAGTTTTTTGAAAAATCAGCTGCAGGCCCTCTTCCAGCCCACCGATAACAAACTTGCCATGAAACTCTTTGGCTCCAAGAAGGCGCTCATGAAAGAGCGAATTAGGCAAAAGGCCGCTGGTCATTGGGTGATCCACCCATGCAGTAATTTCAGGTAGGACACTTATTTACATTCTCTTTTTATATCTATCCATATAGTCTTGTATATTAGTAGTAGTACTAACTTTAGTGATAAGTAGTAACTTTAGCAGTACCTTTACAATCTCCAATAACTAAGCTTAACGGTCAATGGTATAATCCAACATTGAATTTTTGATTACGTAACAAGGTCCAATAATTGCCATTGAGGATAAACGACTGTGTGATTTTCATCACGAAACAACTCGGTATATTGAAGTGGACTCTTGTTGGAAATGTCTTTAAAGTGTTTAAATTTAAATCAATACCAAGTGTTTAAATTCAGAAAGTGATATACAATGTTTTACAATTGAAGCTATTTTCCACTATAAGTAAAAATAGTCAAAGAAATTCACACATCTCTAATGTATACAATATGATACTCTTAATGAAGAACCTGGTGTAAAAGGGTGTTAAGTAAACATTTTTGTCAGAGATGTCCTGGGAGCATTTCCGAATGTGTTAGAAGTAATTCTACCTTCCCAAAGCATAATTTTGAAGGCAACAACATGTTCAAAGATATTAGTGCGAGAAGTATGAAGTATCCCATAGACATCAAGTCAAGTTTAGATATTTAAACACGTTTTTCTGGAAATTGTAAAAATGTTACTTGACACTCTTTTGCACCAGGCCCTTCCTTCAATTTATATATGTTTGGAATATATAGTACATACTATACTATAATGTAATATAATATAAGTTGTAGGCTACTATATATTGATAAAGATTAGTAAATTGGATGATCAATTCACTGAAGTTGGACCAAAAACAATGTGTAATTTCTTACACTACTTTTTTTAAAGGACAACAGTCAAACTACGAATGACAATCTTAATTTCGTCATCTTTCATAAGTATACTATGTGAGTTTTAACTTTTCTTGAAGTGGTGTGCCTACTATATATCATTTCTTATCACTTTCGTGATGATGTACATTTACAGTGAATCACGTCAAAGTTCGGTGCACCTGAAAATACACCTGAGCGAGAATGACATTTCACTGTAGTATAAATAAATAATCACACTAATGCCTTACCACACCCTTGAGAAAAGAATTATTGATTTAAGTATAAAAATGCTGCGATATTGTTGGACGCATTGTGCATTAGGTGTGGCAGATTCTTGTATTACAATGCGGGGTTATAAGCCGAAATTGACTGTATTGTAGCTTGGAGTTTCAGAACAGTTAAAAACTTTTCATTCAAAATTTAATGATTCTGTAATACGGTGTAACAGTTTTAGTTTAGCCTTTAAATAGTGTAGCTTTCTATGTAATTCGATTTTTAATGTAACTTGGAACAAGTGATGGGACGTTATCATCATCATCGTTGAAGTCAATGTACTGTACAGTACAGTACACAAGTATGTTAAAGTGCAAAACTTATTATTTTTTTAAAGTATCTACAGTAGTGGAGTTATCTAGTTCTAGTAGAGTTGTAGAAATTACTTTGAAATGTCAACTATACTATTTCTATGGTATACCCTAGCTATTTAGGTTTTTATTTGGTATAGTAGATATTTTGTAAGTTTCAACTAGGCATTTATTTTTTTTTATAGTAAACTGTGATAGTATAGTTATAGTATCATTTCAAGACCAGAGCTCAATTATTCAAGGTTAGTTTTTGAGTATTCGAGTACACTGTACAGTATATAGTTTTAATGTAAATTTATAAAGGTCTAAATTCAAATAGGAATAGGATTTTGTTTGACCCAGGTAGACTGGCTGATAACCTACCCGTGTCAGTGAAAATCTGGTTCAAATATGAACACACCTGAAAAACTTTTCTTGTTGATTTGGGTTAATTTTTTCATTTGAAAGATTTGGCGTAATTTCCATATGACATTCATTGGCATATAATAGGCCTACATATAGTACATTTATTATTAAATTAATGAATTTTTGATCGAGCAACGTAAGGTTATTTTTACAACTGTAATACACTATATACTGTAATTATGTAATGGTAGTTTTAACAGTGGTCACTTAGCATGAATTGCCTATACTAGTATACACGTAAATAGACATAGGAATCTTAGGTCAACACGTTTCGATTTAATTAACACAATAATGTTGATTTGGAATTCCACGATATTGGAAATGGCTAAAAAAAAATCACTCATGAGATTTTTATGTCACAAAGATAAAAATTTGCATATACCGTATGAATTGTTTTTTACAGATACAACTAAAATTTTCATTTGTGTACAGTAAAACTTGCATAAGCGGACCACTCAATGTTCCATGAAAAAGGGATCCTGCAGAGAGGTGGTCCCTGAATGGGGGTACAGTTAAAAACAGTAGTTTTGAAACAATCACTCCTTACCTTGATAATCGTAATTATTTGGTGCTTCACTAAACATAATCCTTTGTTTATTATAAAATAATTTTGAATACTATGCACATAAAAAATAACTTTAAAGAAAGACAAAAGTTTTAACATTTTTAACTTTTTATTTTAATTTTTTAGTTTGGTTAGTAATGATAAAAACAAAGCCTATGAAAAGCAATAACAACCATCTTAAAAAAGGAAAATTCTTTATAAAGGATGTATACATTGTAACTTTAAAATGGATATTTATTAATAACTTGTTGAAAATTTGTAAAAACAGAGTTACAAAATTAAAAAAAAAATTGACTGTTCGACATTGCAATAGTGATCCTTTAGGGAGGTAGGCCTAGTAAGCTGATTATTTAATTGGGGTATTATTAGTATTGAATCAGTGGGATAAAAATCCGTTCCGGACATAAACAATCCTTTTTAGAGGTGATCCTCGAATGGAAGTGTTCCTTTAGAGAAGTTTCATTTAATAAGATTGAAAGGGCTGGTGTAAAATGGTGTCAAGTAACGTTTTTATAATTTTGAGGAAAACGTGTTTAAAAAACTGAACTTGCCTTGCTGTCTATGGGCTACTTCACACTTCTTGCACTAGTATCTTTGCACACATTGTTGGTCAAAATTATGCTTTAAGAAGGTAGAATTTTAACTAATACGTTCGAAAATGCTTTCAGATCATTTTTTGACAAAATGTTACTTAACACTTTTTTACAGCAGGCCCTTCAATTGTATTTTTTAAAAGGACTGAAAATTTGAAGATTCTGGTATACGTGTTTACATATATTTTCTTGTGAAATAATACACATTATTCGGTATTTCTGGATATCCATATTCTGGATAGTGCGGATGGTATTGCTGGTATGCTGAAATCCCGAATGTCGCAATACGAATAGATGTTTAACCTCAACGCTCAATGTGGGTTGAGGTGCATAGAACTCATAATTCTGCTTGGTTGTTGTTGTTATTGATCGATTCTTAGAATGACGCATTTCCATACTAGGCAGGTTCATGTTGTTGACTATTCCGTTAGTATTGTCTGTTTAGTTTTAATTTAGAATTAACCCTGGATATATTTTTAGACTAGTAGTAGGGAAACATCAACATACGCCTGTTTCACAGAAAAATAAATTATTAATACTCATATTGGGAAGTTTTTGTTTGTGTTGTATAGTTTAAAACAGCTATTTTTTTATAAACTAAAAAGGTGTACTTTCATTATTAATTTTGAACGGATCAATGAAAAAGCAAGATTCTCTTTCAAACGTCACAAAATATTGAAATGTATATGAAAATGTTTTTTTTTTAAAAATATTTTTTGTACAAATGAAATATGTTTTCGCCACGCGTTTTTTTATGTACATATTAGGGGTAGAATTCATTTTGGCAAGGAAGTTAAACCTTTTCATCTTTAAAGAGAACAGAGGCTTTGAATTTTAGTTCAGCAAAATGAAAATGAAATCTGTGTTTGAAATAGTTTTTTATGCTGTTTTTATTTTTTAAAACTATTTTCTGGAAAAAAAATGTGAACAATATTGAAAAATAGTTAATATTTAAAAAATAAAAATGGCAGTTTTGTCAGATTGCGTTTTGTACATACCTGTTGATTTCAGTTAGCAACATGTCAAGACAAACATACATATGTAATAGAAATTTGTTTAAAGAAATATTGCGTGACCATTAACACGACATATAGGTATGCTA
>JAQIWH010005179.1:0-15205 GCA_034695005.1 Cryptops parisi
TTGCGTCATTTTTTAAATTTCGAGTTGTTTTTTTCATGCAAAAATTAAAATAGGTGGTAATCATATGTCATTCTTTGCTACAATTAACAGGAATCCACTATATTGATAATTACTTATTTTTAGATCTAACTGTAAATCGACGTCAATGAGGTTTAAATTTGTACGTTAAAGTTGACTTTCAAATAAAATAAAAAAATTCTACTCCTTTTTCTATCATTTTATTTTTTCTTCACTCTTTATGACCCCACGTCTAATCGCAATTAGTCGCCAAAAAGGCATGGCGTTTGGAATTTTTTTTTCTTCTAGTTTTCTTCACGTGCATAAAGTTTCACCCTCTCATATACCAACCAGAGACTCGCGATATTAAATTTCGGCGGAAGTGTTCGACAGTTCTTCCTATAAAAAAATAAGATAAAAAAACAGAGGAAGAAGAAGAATTGGAAGAGAATGGAAGAGCGGTAGAGAAAAGGCGACGGGATTCAGGAAAGGTGGGGGTAAAACGGGAAGAAGAGTGTGTTTTAAAAAGAATAAGAAGAATAAAGTAGGCTATATATATATATATAGAAAAAAGGAGGAAGAGGCGGAAGAGTTTTTCACTCCATGGATTTCAAGGTTTTCTATTTCCTTTTCATTTCCTGCTGCTTGATGTGCGCCAGTTTGATTTTCGATTGCAGATGCGAAAACGAAAACGTTAGAGATGCCATCTTTTTTTTTTTTCTCCATTTTAGTTGCTATGGTAACCATTTTTTTTCGACAAGAACAGGGGGAAGTGAATGGAACAGCCAACGTTATATGTATGTGTGTATAGTGTAGGGAGCGCTTTTTCCATCTTCTTTACTAGTAGTAACACACGAGGGACGATTTTTGTACTGTTGCCAGCAACTGATAGATGGTGCCCTATAACTCGTCGCGCCCCCTGGTGATTACTTCTGCTTCGATAATATGAACTTAAAGGCGAAAGAATTAGACGCGAGAGAATAGAACGAGAGAAGAAATGTGGTGAACTGCATATTCTATCGAAATTACCTTCGACTCTATGGTTGACTTGAGAATTGCGAAACTAGTTCCACCTTGATTTGATTTTTTGTTGCTTCCCTTTAGCGTTTTATTATTAAGGTTGTTGTTGAAAGTCTAAAACGTCATCTTAGTTTTTTTGTTGGTGTAAAAATTAATTTTACAAAAAGTGTTATCACTTTTTTATCAAGAAGGGATGGTGGAAAAATGGAAATGGAAGCAAGATAATTAAATTGCTAAATTGGCATATTTTTTTTAAAATATATTTTTTCGAACGATTTTTTAAGATTATTTTCTTTTAAATTGAAAAATAAAATTAACTTTTATTTCAAGAATGACCTAAAAAATTTTAATATTTCAGAATTTTATTAATTTTAATAATTGTTTAAATAGTATATTTCTTGTTCTTAATTTTAATAACTTAAAAACGGATTCTATTTATTTATTTTTTAACGAAACCGAAACATTTTTCAATTTTTTTCTAAAAAAATATTATAAAACTTTATCTTACAAAGTGCATGACGAAAGTTCTAAACTATAAAGAGAAACTAAATTTCTTAAAAACAAAAATTAATTCAATTATAATTTTTGGAATTTCCATTTGGGGAGATGTCCCACTTTTTCGTATTAAGAGGTTAACTGTTGCGTACAACCGACATGTTAGACTTCTTTTTGGACTAAACAAATACCGTTTTATTTCCTCCTTCCTTAGAACGCGTCATCTCCTTACAATCTCTCAACTGATTTCATATATCACAAACTCTTGGTGTTTTGTCGAGCTTTTCGAAATTTACAACACCCGCTTTCCTTTATATCACAATGGATGGTGAAATCAGAAAGTCATAGAAAACAACATAGATATATCATAAAAATACAGAAAGTCCACTCAAAGTTTTCGATGTCAAAATTCCCATTGGTGGCAATAGGGAAGTGGAATAACCTACCCTTATACCTCAGAAAACTACCCTTTTATTATAAAAAAACATGCTGCAAAAATATCTGTGTCCATTTCAAAAAGCAATGTTTCAAACATTTTTTACAAGGCTAAATATAGCTTTTACCTGTTATATTTGTCTCGATGAGACGTGTAATTTTTAAAATAAAATAAAAATAAAAAACAACTCAAATAATCAAATAATATAACTTCAAAAAAATCCTCGTTTTTTACAGTTTATAAATTTTTTTACAGTTCTTAAATAATTTCAAACTTGAATTTTATATTTAATAAAAAATCGAATTCATATTGCCATAATTTTTAAATCATTTTTTTTATATTAAAATGACTTGCCGAAAACGTATAAAATCTAGCAATTGTATAAAATTCCTAATTTCTTTTGGCAAAGTATGAAATAACATCATGTATACAACTGTTTAGATCAACTAAGGTTAGTTTAAGTTAACAACATTTTCTCAAAACCATTCAAGTTTAAAATTTAGACTTAAAAATGTAAACCTAACCTTTTTGCATAAAATAACTACTCCAATGTTATTTCATTAACATTAAATGTTTTGCCAAAAGAGGCTAGACATTGTATGCAATGATTCTATACATTGACGGTAACAACTATAAAAGAGACCAATAAAGGTCTGTTCTTGGTAAAGGGTTAATGAGGCATCAACAAAGTATACAGAATAACCATTACACATTTACATAAAAATACAGAACTATACAAGTTATTTTGTTAACAAAATTTTCAATTTTTTTTGCAACAAGAAGAAACAATTGAAAGTGTTTCAAACCATGATCCGTGAAATAGTGGTGTTAGTGAATCTTTATTTTTAACCCATTTTTAAGTCATAGGTGGTTATATTTCCCTAAGGAATGGACATTGTGTTGTCGTTGTTATTGTTTTGAACGAGCAAAGAAATTACAGTCACATCCGCTTTTGTATACAATAGCAAACAATGCAAAAGCACCGCCTGATGGTTGATGATGAAGCTTCTCCTCAATGCTCCTTTGTTTTACTGCCAAGCATTCACTCTTGGTGGGGCATTGAATTTCAAAACATTTTTTTTTCTATTTATAATTTTTTTAATAACATTTTGATAAAAAAAACAACACATTTTTTTATTAGAAACTTGTAAAGAAGTTTATAGTTTGTTGTGATTAATTTTTTATATTATTTTTTAAAGTTGCTTATAAATTTTTTTAACACGTGTCGTTAGATGAGTAGTTACAAAAAATAGGTGATGAGTGTATAAACAAAACAAAACAAAAAACAAAAAAAAATTAAAAGTTTTAAAAAATCTTGTAGATGATGTGTATGTTACCGTTGAAGCGTGAAATCCGTCATTTTAAGATTGTTCAGTTGAAGAGCAAAGCGCGAAATGTGTTATGAAAATGGTGAAATTCTTTACAGTTTATATAGCGATGGTGAAAAATCAGTTATACTGTGAATGCGTAAAAGTACAAAATTTGTGTTATAGTGTATTAGTGTATGTGATTCTTCAGTTAAGATGCGATAAATGTTAAAATTGTAAAATCTGTGAAAATGTGAAATTCATCAAAATACGAAATCTAATTTAGCATTGTTAGAGAAGCGTTTGCGAAATTATGTCCAGTTAAAATGTGAAACATGTTACATAAAACTTGTACAAAACCTGAAAAAAATTACATTAATGTGGTTAGATTTACAGTGCAAAATCTTTTATAGTAAGTGATTGAAGGGCTCGGAGCAGAAACCGGTCAGCTCTACGTTTTTGCCGAAACTCATTTTTATAATTGTTTTAAAACTCTACGTCGTTTGATGCAAAAAACAGGCCAATCTGATGCCCAGATACCGAGATATCATCATAGATGGCGCTGACAGTCATTGTTGGGTGTATACGCCAAGTTAGCTTCACAGCTGTTCGGCAGCTCTCTATTACTTGTTGTGTACTGATTTTAGAACAAACAACTAACAGATCCATTTCAAATTTTCTTTACTGTGAAATAGATATATTACCAGTAAGTATTTTTGGCCAAAACTGTATTAACAAAATGATTTGTACATATCTACAAGATTTATTTAGATCTTTGGCAATTTCACTGTTCAAAACAGTTTTTGTCGATAGTAGTTGAATTTTAAAAACTGACCGGTTACTGCCACGAGCCCTTCAATTGTTGACCGAACGAAGTGAGGTCTATGTTTCGAGAAGTAGGGCGGAATGGCAGTCGTCTGTGTGTGTGTGTGTTCGTGTGTGTGTTCGTTTGTTTGTTCCGCGATAACTTACGAACGCTTATACGGATTCACTTCAAACTTGCACAAGTTATTAAGAATGGGTTTCCGGAAAAGTAGTTAAAATTTGGTTGCAAACGAACGAAATTTATTTTTTAATTATTTTTATTTTTTATTTTTTTTTATTTTTTTTTAAATTTATTTTTTTTATTTTTTATTTATTCAATTGTCTTAACTTTATGTTATGTTGAAAATGTTTTTTACTGTTTTATTTTATTTTATTTCATTTTATTTTTCGCTTACAGGTTTAGGTTTAGAGTGAGGTCTGCTGTTCACAGAACTACTAGTATTTTTATTCGACAAATAGTCATAAAAACAAAACAGTACAAATAAAAACAGAAAAAAATATATATATAAACAAAACAAAGAAAACAAAATAATACAAAATTCACAGGGGATCGTTACCAAAAATATAGTTTTTCAATAAATTATCAAATTTAATCTTCTGTCAATTATCTGTCTAATTAACATTCATACCATATTTACGAAGTCTGGTTTAGGCTAGTTAACAACATTTTCCTCTAAAAAACAGGCCTAAACTTAATCCCAACTTTAAGTCTAACCTAAATTCTATATAATTAATAACTATTTAAATGTTAATTTTATACATTCTCTAAACCAGGTTTGGAATTGTATAAAATGCCTTATTTTATACATTGCCAGTAACATACATTATATCCTATAGGATATATTAAAAATATTTAATTTAATCCAGACATGTTATAGCTAGGTTTAGGCAAGCCATAAAATTAGCATTGGAACAGCATATAGGCAGTGACACTCGATATACTTAGACGAATCCATAAATCCCTTTTTTTTATCAAAATCCATCGAGCTGTCTTGATTTTGTAAAAACTCACAACTCACGTTCACAAGTGAAGCTAATATTAAGTAAAAAACATTTTTTTTTCGGATTAGAAAGTATTTTCGAACTTAATGTTTTGATTTCTTTCTTTATTTATATATATATATAAATAAACGCAACCCTTTACATCATTATCATCGTCGTCTTCCATTCGGGTCACTGATAAAGAGATTTATGACCAAAAGGTCAAACCAAGACCCCCTCACCTTAGTCGACACGAAGTTCCTTCCTCGTCAACGAGGGAACCATAACCCACTGGTTGGTGTCTTGAGAAGCTCCAGCTGAGCAAGGATCACCAAGGGGTCAGCCAAACTTAATCATGACCGCCACCAAATTACCTCATCCTTTTCGTTCCACTAGTCTTAACAAGCAAAGCAATTAATTGTTTAGCTAGGATGGTGACGCTGTTGATGTTTAATGAACAAAAGAAAACCTTCCTTTAAACCCATTTTAGTAGTTGTAACGGTAATCCTAAGAGAATTTTGTCAATTATATTAATCTTCCGTATTAAATAAATTAAAATTGGCGGTGATATTATCTACCACAATATAAACATAAACAACTTAAAAATTTATTCGCGAATCTGGGAAGGGGGAGTGTACACTTTTTTGTAGTGTATTAAAGATTTTTGTTGGTTTCCTAACAAACTTTTAATATGTGTAATAATAGCTTGTAACCTTTCTCGAATCGAGATCAAGATATTTACCAATTCGCGTGTAAATCGGTTCGTCAGTGTACGCGTCATGTGAGCACAAACAAACAAACTTCTGAAAATTAATCATATTCTAAGAAATTAATTAATTTATTTTAAGAAACAAGTTTCATTAAAATGCTTAATCACTCTTTATGTGGCTTATTGTCATATGTTTACATGTTTACATTTTGCTCTTTACATTTTTGCAAAATGGGGTTTACAATTTTGTAAAAACAAATTGTAAATTTCATGCTAACTGGTACTGTTTTTTGTTTGAAATGTTTGTATTATGTCCAAGTTGTTCTGCGTGAACGTGTAATAAATTAATAATATTACTGTATGTACATACAATGCCAAAAATCCATTTTTGATTTCTGCAAGTTTCGATTTATGCGAATTTTCATTTATGCGAAATGAAATTCGTGAGATTGTTGAGTAATTCGATATTTGATAAAACGAGTTTTGAGCAATTCCAATTTCTGAAATTTTCAACTTTATTTATTTACTTACATATGCGATTTTTTTTTAGATTGTACTTTGCGGTTTTTAATTTATGCAAAGGACTTATGCGGTCCTCGTTTCATGCGTTTTTTGGTACATTATACTATGCAGCATATTCTCATAAACGATTGTAAATGACTGTATACGTTCAATTCCCAGCTTATTTACAAACTCACCAATAAAGTTAATATTCTCATTCTTAATAAATAAATAAATAAATAAATAAATAAATAATAAAAATAAATAAATAGGACAGTATAATAGCGTATAAAAATAAACAAAAATCATTTTTTATATCAAATTGTATTTTTAATTCACATTATTCAATGTGTTTGTTGTATACATGTATTGTATTCTCAATTCTTTCATTTTCCACTTTTTTTTGTAAAGTAATTTTCTTTATATTCCATAGTTGGTACCCCATCCCCCAAAATTAAACCCTCTCTCTTTTTTTATATGTATATATATATATACACCACCAATTTTCCAAAGGTTTAGAAAATATGAAATAAAGGCTATTTTTTTCATATTGGATTAGCTCTTTTTTTGTTTTCTTTCATACATATAATACACTCATCTAAAGGCACTGCTTTTTTGCAAGATGAAAAACCTAGTTATCATCTGTTTCGACTTTTAGATGTTGAGTTTGTACGATTGATAACTTGCATGCTCGTTTTCTTCGATGAGATTATCCACGAGATCGATGGAGAAATCCAGCGGCGATTTGGTTCTATTAAATTTTTTTATACTTTAATTTTTTCCTTCTTCTTATTTATAAATAAGTTTAATGAAATTTTCAATGAAATCTTACGGAATTCGACTTTGTCGGGTTAGGTGTCTGTTGAACCCTCTGGGTGGCAAAACCGTAGGACACTCCTATGAAAATAATTAAATTTAAGATACTTTTACGTTAACTGTAAAGTCGCTTGTGGCATTGGTGTTGACTAGTGTGATCGATTATTGCGTTTCCACAGCCCACTAGGTTCTAGTTCGTTTCAACTTGAGCGTTTATCCAGAACTTTCCGAACCTAGTGGGATGTGGAAACACAACGATCGATAGCACTAGCGCCACGAGCGGCTTTACAGTTAACAGACGCGTACCAAATTTAAACGTTTATTTTGTTTCATAATAACCTTACTATATATCGCACAAATTATGAAATATTAAAATCTATCACTTTTGTGAACGTTTCACAAATAAATCGAAAAAAAAAAATCGCATTAAAAATCTCGTAAAATAATAATCACTCCTCTCACCGCTCAAACTCTTTTCTCAAGTGTTTTGTTGTCTTTTCGCTTATTTTTGAAATAATAGTTGTTGTATGGTTACATGATAGTGGATTAAAATTGAAGATTTTGGTGGAAAACGGCTTAAATCCACTTACGTTGCTATTCCTTAAAACGCATATATTGAATCGTTTCAGACCAGTCTATAGCATAGAAATATTGGGTTACCCATAATTTGGACTTTTGGACTTTTTGGAACAAGAATATGGAACCCGACTATTGTAAATCCGAAATGGTTTGTGATTTCTTTCGTTTTGTCGCTTCACTTCTTCCTAGTTGTTTCACTCGCGTTTTTCACTTCCAAAACAAAGGAAAAGATACTGATCTTTGGAAAAACGGCGTAAATGAATTTTTAAATTATGCAATTATCGTTGTTAATTGCATTTTAAAATTAACCTATAACTTTTTTTTTTGTTGCAAAACCCGTTCATTTTCCTTCTGTAAATGTACACTTGACAGTTTTTTAATCTTAAATTTGAAGGTGCCAGAAGTTTTTATGTCCTTTTTACCAAAACATCATTTTTTGAGTTCTGCCGTTATTCCACCCAACTCCTCAATTATAATAACAAACTTACTGGTAAGGAGTTATTTCTCATTTGACAAGCGTATTTGTCAATCTCGTGCCGACACGACTCTTCGTTCAAGTAAGTTAGATGTAGGCACAAACCCTAGAAAGTAAAAATAAATCATATCAACAACACTAATTTTGGTTGGTAACGGGTTATTCCAAAAAGTACACTAATTCAGTCTAATAATGTAATGAAGTATGAACAATAATGTTCTCCCATCAACTTACATTCAAATACATTAAAAATGCTTTTTAAAAACACTCTTTATATACTATCATATACTGTATGTATATTGTACATACATAATGCAAAAAACCTGTTTCTGCACGTTTCGATTTATGCGAATTTTGATTTATGCATAATTAAAATTTATGATCGTTGAGTAATTCTGTATTAGATTCATGCAAGTTTAGAGTAATTTCATTTCTGCAGTTTCAATTTATTTATTTATATATGCGATTTTTTTATATTAAACTTATGCGGATTATGATTTACGCGGTTCTCGTTTTATGCGTTTTTGGTACATTGGACTACACAGTATATTCTTATAAACGATTGTAGATAGCAGTATACGTTCAATTCCCAGCTCGCTCACTCACAAACTCACAACTCGCTCGCTCACTCACAGGTGTAGCTGATATAAAAAGTATACAAATATTTTCACGACATATGCACAGAATTTAAAACTGCATTACGTTATTAGACGTTTCAAGTGATCAAACATGCGTTAGAATTTTATCATTGACTATCACAATGTTCCAACAACTCCTGTAGAGATTAACTTATCGAAAGCAACACATTAAGAACAGTTTCTTATTGGCTGTCAGTCATGAGGAAGATGATTGGCATTTTCCAACGATGATTGGCCATCATCAAACCACCATTAAGTATTGAGCCGATTTTCTTTTTTTGGTCTTCGGAGATGTCTTTTCTTGACAGCGCAGAGAAGGCTGAGTTGGCATAGAGCCAAATGGAACGATCTAATAGTTTCTACGTGCCGATTGGTCTAATCCCACATGCTCTTAAAAACTATTGGTGGTAAGGTTTGGAGAACAGTGTTTTTGTGAACAGTATACAGGGTGTTCCTGGCCAACTTCAACTACAGATCTGTGCATCAAACAAAGCAGAATGTCTATATAATCAAAAATCCAGAAAACGGTGCCCCCCACCCAACATTTCACGAACGAATTGGACAAAAATGTGACTTCACTCTGTGATATTTCCGAAAGGAAGCATTTACGGACCAATGTTTAGGCATTTTGTTTTGATGCGTAAAATATGTGGTTTAAATTTAGCCAGACTTTTTAGAAACATCCTAGATAAGCTTACAGTATGTTGCTGACAAAGTATAAAATACCGAATTTCATACCTTGTCTAAAACAAATGTGGTATAAAGTTAGCATTGAAATAGTTACGTTAGATAAAATGTAAGGTTTAAATTTATACTTAAATTAAGACTTAAATTTGTTTAAAGATGAATTACATAAACTAACCTTAATATTTGTAACAAGATATATTTTTGATACTCTGGCAACAGAACAGACTAAGAGCTGAGCTGTATAGAATGCCTGAATTTTATACTTTACCCGTAACACTGTATGTGTTATTATAGGCAATGTATTCGTATAATCCAGACTTTGTATACACTGTCTAGTTTCTTTTCGCAAAGTATGAAATTATAACTTGTATACAACTGTCTACTTTTTAACGTACTAAGAAGTAATACGTTGAAAATGCTTTACTCTTTATATACAGATATACATATATAAATATAATGTATGTGCATACATAATGCACAAAAAACCTCTTTTTATTTCTACATGTTTCGATTTATGCGAATTAAAATTTAAGCAATCTTTAGAGTAATTCCATATTCATTTATGCGTGTTTAGAGTAAATCCATTTTTTATTTTTGCACGCGTTTATTAATGAAAATTTCAATTTATACAATTTTCAATTTATGCGAATTTAAAGTTATGCGATCGTTGAATTTATGCAAATTTTGACTGATTTCATTTTAATTTTCGATTTATTTATTTATATATACAATTTTTTTTACATTGGAGTTAGGCGGTTTTTAATTTATGCAAAGAACTTATGCGGTTCTCGTTTTATGCAGTTTTACTTTTTGGTACATTGTAACTGTACAGTATTCTCATAAATCTATATTTTTATAAAGAACTTTAGATGGAAGTATACATTCAATTCCCAGCTCACTCTCACACAAGTGAAGCTAATATAAAGAGTATAAATATTTAATCCTAAATTTAAACTGATCCTAAATTGTTTTTTGACATAAGTATTCCATTCTAAAAAAAAATTGAAATGCAGGTTATTGCATTTCATACAATGCATTAACCAGGTTTGGCATTGTATAATGCATACAATACCTGGATTATACACATTGCTTGTAACTAATATACAATAAATACGGTATATCTCTTTATATAAAATACACTTTCTGTAAGGCTCCCAGAAAGCTTTGCGACGCCCCATTTTGCGTTGCAAGAGGGTTTCAGGCGCATCTGCACTGCGCACGCGTCTCCCGACGGTCGCGCACTGAATTGCGGGAGAAACAAATGTGCGGGAACTTTTCCCGATGGACGACGAATTGGGAAATGAAGAACGTCAAAACCTATTGGTTTGACGTTCCGTTCTTTGCACGGAAAACCCACCTAGTACTAATATAACATGCAAGTATATTATGTATGTTATGTATACATGTATATATTTTACTAAAAGAATACCCGTCAATAATAACGGGAAATGTTTCTCAATCACACACTTTAGTGCAGTTGAAAAATCTATTCAAATGCTTGTCATGTTACGCACTTAACCATTATTATACATGCCCATATAACCATCTTATATGCTCATTAAGGACATTTACGAATACTATACACGATTCGACATAAAGAGTTGTGTGGATGAGACAATAGAAAATAAAAAAAAAACAAAGAAAGAAAGGAACTAATTTCGGGATCATTTGCTGTCTATCAGGGAGCAAAGTAAGCTACTACTGAGTTTGTCGGAATGATGGTGTCTCCTTTTTTTTCTAGCTAAAGGTTGTTTCAGCTTTTCACAGAATCCGTTTCGTTTCCAAGTCGAGCTAATGAACACGCAAGCCACTCTTTCTCCCTTTCCACTCCATTTACTTCTAACTGACTTCCATCTTCTTTTCTAATTCTTTTTTCTTCCTTCGTTCGTTCTTTTCGCCTTTTCTCTTTCGCCTTTTCTCTACTCCTGTTTGGGGAACTGCCAACATGGAATCTGTCGTTAACGACATGTTGTTTTGCCAACGTCACCATTTTTTTTCTTTTTTCCTTTTTTTTTATAGAAGATTTTTTTTTTTTAGTTTTATTTTTTTTTTCTTTTTCTCAGTTTTCTTCTTTAACGTAATTTTTTCTCCATCTTTTGTTTTATTTTTTTTTCATGTTTGATAAAGAAAAAAAAAACAACCAGTAGTTTTGTTGTTTCTCTAAAATCAGTTATTTACACTTTGATAGTTAAAAAGCGTTTGTTCCGCTTTTGTTTTTTTTGTTTTTTTGTTTTTTTTCTCTAAGAAAATTCTTTTGATGGTCACAATTGAAAAGTTTTCAAACACAATGGAGCATAGAAAAAAAATAAACATTATCTAGTGTCGTTGGTGTTTTTCCTCTAGAAGTTGTGTTTTGTACTTTTTAAAGTGTATTTTTTAGTATTCAACGACTACTACACGTATACTAAAGTTATTTAAATTCGGGAAATTTTACTTTCTAATGAATGTTGACACTAAAACAAATGCGATGATAAATGTACCAGTTCGGAACTGATGATTAGCAATACATAATGTGATTAAATCATTGTATTGTTATGTATATGTTATAAAACTAGTTTCTAGGGGGGGGGGTAGCAGATTGTCTTCTAAGTTTACTTATCAAGCAGTAGTTAACGAAAACTTTAAATATAAGTAAATTCATGGCATATTCTTTAGTACATGTCATGGTTATTGGTGGTATTAAGCCTATTCTATTATTATTTTATCATTAGGCATATTTATTATTTTGTATGCATTTTAATCTGTGTTTTACCTTCCACGTGATTCGATCCATGTCATTAGGTTCGTGAGGAATATAGGAACCGATGGTAACTTTTAACACTCGATGATGATCTGCATAGAAATGAAACGAACAGATAATTAAAAATAAAGCAAACCACCACGGTTTCATTAAGATCAAACTTAAAATAGTAAGCACTGATAATAGTAAAAATACAATAAATGTGGTGCGATTGAACTTGCTTGTACTTGTTTATGAGTTTATTTTGCAGGTTATGTTAGGAACAAAAACGTATTCAATGTACGGTTTATTTTTTTCTAACCTAACCTGCAAAATAAACCCATACACAAGCAAGTTGTTCAACACTGGAGAGGTGGGGCGTCTAATCAAAAAGTTCAAATAACCGATTCCTATAAATTATGTAATAGTTCATTACTATGAATATTCACCCAGATGTATTCACATAAGAGTAAGAGGAGAAGTAGTAGTAGTAGACTAATACAAAAATAAACTGAATAACATAAGGCAAATTTAAATTACAATAATGAACTGCATAAACCTATTATGGGTTGTACTGGTAAGTGATGAGATAGTAAACTAAAAATTGTAGAAGAATATAAACACAAGATTTTCTTCTACACAACCCGTGATTGCCATACCAACCACAGGGGTTTATTTCTAGTTATAATATTAATTAGATTGACTGATCTTGTGGGTTTTTGTTGTTGTTGTTGTTGTAAACTCTCAATCCATATGGGTTGTTCAGTCTAAGTAAAAATAAAATGAAAGTAGTACGATACTATAAAAACGTCGTTTTTAGGCGCAACCTTTTAATTACGTGGTTTATTTGTAACAAACACGTGGAGAGATTGTTTTGTTGATGTATGTTTAGTGCTTATTCGGATGGATTCACAGCAACGAGTGGTAACTTTTCCAAGCCACCTGGCTTGTTTCTCCTCTGATCAACTCGATGTAACATATTGGTATCAACACGTTACCAGAAAAAAACAAATCTCGCAAGAAGAACACGGAAATCAAATTGCAAACATTACTGATTTGATATTTGGGAGCAATCTCTTTCAAAACTGTTTCTTTGCACTTTCAGTAGCACTTTATAATGAATTTACTTTCCTCAAAGCTTATTGTTTCAAATCAGTTTAAACCTGAATAAAACCAAAATTTAGTGTTACTGGCTGTCAAAGTGTGTACTGTATACATTTTTTGGGACACCCTGTACAATGGCCGTCCATTCAAACACTTTTGACAACTTGATATGTCTTCATGTCTTTAATTTTAATTGTAAAACTAAAATAAATATGGTAATTATAATCATTTAAAGTTTGTATATACTTTTCGACACCCTGTATTATATGTGTGTATTATACATATGAGTATTAAAAACGAATTTAAAGTACTGTTCCAAAAAAATACCCGCTATTATAATAAAAATGTTTATTTTGGGATATAATAACACTTCATTTTAAACTTGCACCTCAAATATTTATTTTCTACTATTTTCTATTTATTTCTAATTTAACCAAAATAAAGTAGAAACAACGGATCACTTCATACTTCAAGCGGATTCTCAGTTTATTGCTGTGTAATTTATGTTACAAACAATGTGTATAATCCAGGCACTGTATGAAATTAACATTAGAATAGTTATGTTTAAAAAATTTAGATCAGGTTTAAATGTTTTTCTTAAAGAAAATGTTCTTAACTAACCTAACCTAAACTAACATAAGCAGTTCTATACAAGATGTTATTTTATACATTAACTAACAAGGTTAGGCATTGTATACGTTGCCTGGATTATACACATTTGCCTGTAACAAATATACTGCACTGCAGTACACCTAGACTCTGCTGGAAGTATTAGATGCTCTATTGTTTCAATTTTTAGGTCCATTGTGAGATATATATCAAACAACACTGGATTGTGACTAAATGGACTAGCCCGGCTAAATTGGACTAGACTCATTCAATGTAAAAATAAACTAATGCATGTCCAACCTTGGACTTCCAAATTATTCCAAAGCAATAAAATCGAACGCAAACCAATTGTATTGAAATTATTCCATGATTATGCAAATTTTCATCACGTGTTAAGTGAATAGCAGTGAAAAATGTAATACGAATAATAAGTTATTGTATGTTAAGGTCTAACTACTATACTACAGAAGTATACCTGTTCATACTGTGTTTTGCACAACGTTTTTGTTTTCGAATTTGAACACATACTGTACAATGCAAAATGTTCTAACATGAGTGTTACAACAATTTCAGCCCGAAATAACTCATCCACATCCGCGATCAAGGAATCAGGTAAATCAGTATTTAACTATTATTCAGTACCGATAAATTCTCGATTTGTCCGATGGTCGGGTTTCGCAAAACCTTGTTTAATTAAATATTGCATATATCGAAATTTTAATGAAATACACAGTTCATTTTACGGTGCTCTACACTTCTTACAGGTAAAGTTGCATAAATTTGATCAACCATCTGTTGTTATAAAAACATATTATGTTTAAAATGTATTTTGTAAAGTGTTTTTAGTCATTTCACATGTAATATATAAATACGGTCGTAGGGCTTCTCATTACCCGAGAATTTTCAAATTTCGGAAAAAATCCTTTCATTCCCGGGATCACGGGATTTCCCGTCATTTTTTAAAAAGTATGACCACATGAAATAAACCATTTCGATTTTATTCAAAACCACGAAGGAAGTGTAAAATAATTAAAAGTAACAAAACAAAATTGAACTTCAGTATGAGTGAAATAACATTTTAAAAAACTACATGAATTGTCCACGGAGCTAATATACCTTCGGTAAATAACTAAATTTCATAAATTCTCTAGTCATCTTATCTAAAAATTAGATAAGATGAATACATAAATTTCAATTTATGTATATTCGATTTATGCGGTTTTTACTTTATTTGATTTTTGGTACATTTGACTATATAGTATATTTTTCATAAACACCTGTAGGTGGCAAAAAACGTTTAATCAACC
>JAQIWH010005180.1:0-15198 GCA_034695005.1 Cryptops parisi
TGGCGTGGTTCAAGAACAATGGCCAGTCCATCATCGTTGATAGTTGATCGTCGATGGTGGTTTTTTGTTAGGTAGATAATAAATACCTGTATCGAGTTACGCTAACAGTGAAGAAAATGATTTGGATACACAGTTGTTTGCATGACGAATTCCATGACACTGATGACACATACCGTTGTCAGTTTATCATTGATCAGTTTATCATTTATGGTTAGAACTAGGGCGGTATCTGAGAACCTCTAACTTTCTTTCTTGATCAACGTCGATGGATTATCGATCAAAATCAATGAAATATAGAAAAAAAATCGGGCCATAATAAGAATAATATGAATTATATGATATATGAATCATAGTTCTGGCCATAATTGTTGAAAAGCGCAGTGCGATACTTGCCCATACTTACAGTGTGATACTTACAGTGCTAACAGTGCTTACTCAGCAGATGCCCATGCTGAGGTTTAGATACGGCTCTTAGCTCTTATTGTCTGCTGACAATAGTTTATTTTATTTTTATTTTTAATTAAAACAATCCAATAGGATCGATAGTAATGCAACAATTACCAAACAACACTCACAATGAAACAACAAAACAGGAAAACAAAAATACGAAGCGAAATCAATCATGTTAACATGTTTGTATAAAGTCCTATTAACAACCCTTGTTATGAGCTGAGAGCATTTCACTAATGAGTGAAGAAAATGATGTGGAATAATTTGTTTTTGGAGCTAACTGCAAAAAACCCACCGGGGTGGAGTCGATACGGCAAATGGTGAAGCTCAAACCTGTGTAATTGTCTTCAGTGTATAACGAAACGTCAACGATTTGCTAGTGCCATCGCAACCATTGGTTATACGGGAGAATACTAGTCGGGGTGTTGCGATCCCAAGATATTGAGACGAAGAACATTTTTGCTGTTGGTGCATTATTTTTATCTGCTAACGAGAAAATGATTGTTTCATTTAGTGTTTAGTCGTTTTGGTTTTAATTTATCATTGACCACTCAAATAAGCAAAAAGGAATAGAGTACATTAAAACTGGGAATTGTACACCATGCAAGATATGTTCTCAGCTTGGGTTTAAAATGTATACATTGCCGAATACATAAGACCCAGACCAATACCGAATACCGAATACATAAGATTGGTCTTGGGTGCAGACCAATGATAGATTTCTAATCTGAAGTGGTTAATCGTTCCAAAGATGGATCGCATTATAGGAGAACCGGTTAGCAGCATAGTTAGAAGGAAAATCGATTCTAATTGAGTATTGATATTGTATGAGTGTTTTCACTTTCAACCAAGTGTTCTTTAACGAAATATAATGCATGGTTGTCGTCTCGTAGCAATAGCTAGCAGTTATCGAATAATTAAGTGAAGAAAATAATTTGAAAGTTATTTAGATATTTAGGGATGTTGAAATCTAAAACGAGCAAACGGTTGTTAAAATGGAAGATTGGAGAACCAAACAAACAATGTTAAGTAAATAAATGAGAATATGAATTAGTCCATTAGCAGAAAGGGGAGCACCTTTGAATTGGAGCGGGAGGAGAGGGAGACGACACTTCTCTTCTTAAGGTTTTTGATTCGTTTGTCGAAGAGTAGACGATTGACTAATTTGAAAATGAAAATTTTCAAGTACAAAAACTTACTTTTGTAGTACAAACACTTACTTTTCTTAGTACATTTTATTTACTTTTCTTATAAAATAAATAAAATGAGATAAAGGACCTGATGGAGAAAGGATTAGTAGACTCGAGAAGAGTTACCCACCGTCTTCCGGTGAACGTCTTCTGTAAATTGTACTTTCTGTTCCAGATTGTTTTCCGTTGATAATGCAGTTTAGTGTCGGTCTTTTATGTAAAGTGAGTTTTGATGAAGTTACCGCAGAGTCCATGGATAATGTGTTTAGCCATTTTTTCGAACAAATGTGGGTCTTCTTGCTTCCAGCTGATATAAGGTCAATTTGATAAAAAGTCGATTTTTCAGTCACACCAGCATATGCGCTTGTGGAAAACTCCTTTTCTGCCACTCAATGTAATACATCCAGCAGCGCGGGTCACCAAACATTCCAGTCGTTGTTATGGCATAAATCAATTTGAGTTGTTGACTCGTGCGGTGATGTCGTGTCAAAAAGAATGAAAATCACGCGCTGCATCTTCATGCAATAACTCTGGTGCTCGTGAATCACTCTTAATATCCGAAATCGTATTGTAAATCTTTCGCGGCCTATCACGTTGTCCAGTTTTTAACTGGCCTTCCTGGATCTTTCTTCAAGAATTGGTCAGCTGCCTGATTATCGTCAATAACAGGTTGATCTCCACTTTGTAAGCAAAGGGTTCTTGGAAGCAGTCACCAATTGAGGGCTACTTGCTGACTATTTCACTTCAATTGAATCCTATACCTGACGAAGCACCACAAGTGTTTTCTCTGTTTAAAGAATACATACTAGGAAGTATTATGTGACAAAAATAAAACAAAGAAACATCACTTTTGTTCTTTTTTTGTTAGTTTATTCATCCAAAATGATAATCAACTACATAGTATTTGTAAAAAAAAAAAATTGAAAGAACAGTGAAAATAAAATGGAACATAGAACTTAATCGAACACTTCGTACGTCATGTTCGGATACCTGTTACGTAAAAAATCCAACTCCTGTTTAAAATGTACCCACCTTGTCCATCTGCTTCGGCATCGAACAATTTTTGACTTGAACAAAATCGTCTTTGTAATTTAAATGGTTAGTTTAAAATTTTTAGGATTAGGATTTTAAGAATTTACCCTAACCTATTGTTGGGATACCTTTTAAGGTCCTTTTCCGACCCGGGTGCCAAGAAGGTGAACACCAATTGACCTTGTTTATTCACGTCCATGGAAGTACATATCACTCCTGGTGGAAGTCTAGAATGATGTAGCTGGGTCGCGTCAACAATTCTCCCATCAATCGTCTCCAGCCTCCGAATTCCCGATTTCTTTTCGATGGATTCATGATGATCAACCAAATTCATTGATAATAATACCTGTATCGAGTTAAGCTAACGGTGAAGAAAATGATTTGGAAGTTGTTACTTACACAGTTGTTTGCATGCAATGTTTCATTACAAATGTACAAGTACATTACAAAATACTTTTTTGATCACGTTTTATACAGTATATACTACCGAGTCGTTATATCGTAAAGAGTAAGAAAGACCTCTCCAGTTCAAAAACCATAGAAGCCACCTATCTTCACTTTGCAGATCACTCAAAAACTGCCTTGTTGGGAAGACCAGTTATCGTAATACCTCCAAGTTCGTGTCTAGGATATTTAAGGGATCACTCGACATATATGATCTTCCAAACAGTTCTACTGTAGCGAATGTTGACTCGGGGATGAGGTGTTACGTTTCCTGAGGTGTTATGTTATCTTGCTAATAATCGTAAACTGTATGTATGGATCCACTGGTTTCACTATTCATGGGTTGGTGCATGATTGTGCTAATGTGGGTGCCAGAACAAGTTGGCATTCCCGGCAACGAGCTCGCAAATACCTAAAATCGCGTTGTTGAGAAGGTTGCCACTCAACATGTTCACATGAATGGTCCAACTAATAAAATGTGTCATCAAGGATACCGTAACTCCATGGGCCTCTTCTTACGAGACTCAAAAATTAGACGTAATGGTTGCTCGTCTTTGCATTGGTAATACGCAGTTCACCCATGTGTATTCACTGCGGGGAATTCTCAACTTTTTGTGCATCTTGCAGGGTTCAGCTTACTGTTTACAATGTCCTTGTGTTCGTCACTTTATCAACTTAAGAAACTGACCCTGTATGGTGCGTCGGATCCTTCTATTTTTGACTGTGCAGTCTTGTTTATGATTTCAATGGCCTTTATTTTTCTTTGTGGTTCTTGTCTCTTTTCTTTGGTTATTTTTATCTTTGTATTGGTTTTGCAGTTGGCGCACCTAACGTTTTCCCAAATACTGTACCTACGTGTCTGGGTAGCATGAAAACTCAGCTCATGGCTGCAGCACCGTCGTAGCATTGTCCGACTAAAAGAATCAGATTCAGATTGTTGGATTTCAGGCAAGTTAATCAACAATTGGAATTTTTGAACTGAGACCAGCACAATTCTATTGTACGATTACCATGATAGTGAAAAAATAATACAATAAACTATATTTCATTTTGAACTATTCCAATTACGCATTAAGCGTTTGCTTTGGTGCAATTTTGCCTCGGTTGTACCGTGGTGAATCCATTGTCACACTCGATTACTTTGAAATTGGTGTTTCCTTCTGGCTGTGGTAGCTGTCAATAACCAACTATCGAGCCCTTGAGTGAAATATAAAACCTAAATCTTGTCGGTCGCGGACATTTTAAATATCACTAGGGTGCTGTGAAAATTGTGGAATATCATTTAGGTGTCGTTGTCAAAAACGATTGGAACTACTGTTTTTTTTTACACGTTTTTTTTTAACTTTCAGTACTATTTTCATGCACCACACCACTTTGCAAATAGCCTTGAGCATATGTCGCATAAATGATCGTAGAAAGTCATTCTCATACTCTTTACTGTCAAAAGGAACTTACGTTTAAAACGTTGTTGCGATATACATGTAATATCACTCAAAGTATTCGCATATACCATTCACATGCGCTATATATTTCGTCAATTGAACTCCATTACTTCTAGAAACTTAAATGGTTTGGTGCTTTTGAAGGTACGATTACTTACTTGGGAGGCGTGTCATAAATGGTCCTCGCCAACAGTCTTCCGCCCGCGAGTTTCTCGCTGGAGATGCAATATGACTCACCATAATGGTCAGTTAACTGATTTCGTTAAACTCGTATCAACATGTTTTTTCTTCAGTTTTCGCTAAACTCATTGTTTTGTTGACAAAAATCACTCATTTTTATCTGCACTACATTTTGTGTTCCTTGACGCAGTTTGTAGATGTTGTTCGAACGTATGGGAGCTGTACGAGTACCCGAAGGGTAGAAACAATTGTGCGTTGACACATCGTCCCGAACGGTGAACCATCGACATGTCAGAAACTAGAACAACTTGTGAGCAAAATGTTTTAATGTTAGAAATTGTACTGGTTTTTTTATATATTAAATATATACTCGAGTCTTAGGAACGGGAAACATCATGCGGGCACCAAAATCACATTAATACCCCTCTAAAAATGTCGATAATAACGAAATGCCCGAAATGACGAAAAAGTTGGCTTGTCCAAGCTCCTTATGGTTTTTGATTCCTCTGGAGAGTAAACGGTGGGTGAAATGCTTTTTGGTGGTTTATGTCATTTTGATACCACTGTCAAATGTCAAACTGGATCTTTGTCCACGTTGCACACGTGAAAACTTGTGGTTCATTTTGAATTACTTGTCCCATGTCATTCATTTGGGATTCTTTTGTTAAAGTCACTGATTAACAAGCCTTTTCATTACGTTGTCAACGATCAAACGCCCAACGCAGTTGGTAGATGTTGTCTGTCCGAACGAAATGGAATGGAACTGCACGTTTGTTCTAAATACATACCTGAAAACGGGAGAATTTTCATTTCATTTCAAGTTGTTTATTATCATGTAATAAAATACAGGACAAAATTAATTGAAATGTGGTATAAGAAAATTAACATATACAGAATATGGTGAGTAATAAAATACATGATAAATGGCGACCAAACGGACTGGCCTCATATGAGGTCGCCGGAATTGTGCGTTAACACAACACTTGTCCGCTAACGGTCATTAAGATGCAATCCCTGACCGTTATCGCTCGAATCGAGCGATGTTTCACATCGTTTTAGTCCCACAATGCTAAAACTTAACTAACGCATGATTCACAGGAGGACAATCTCTAAAAGACACTACAAACTACCTGGTTGAAAATCAACGTTGACACGTTGTCCGCTGACGATGGACATCCAAGATATCAAAACTACCCTCCCGTCTGTTTTTGGCAGTTTTTTTAAGCAGTCTATGAGAGCTCTTATTTTGCTGACAATAACAATTGCGGCGGTGTTCACAAAATGAAAGATTCCGAATTGAAAAATGTTATGACGTTTTCGAACTGGCTCACAGTTCATCGTTCCGGTTTCCGCTCGGTTTTTAACAAGCTGTCCTCCCGTCCTGAAGAAATCCTTCGGGACACTGAAATGACCGGATTTTGCCCGAAATCGTTACCATCTGTTTTGTGTAGGAAAAAAAACAGAAGAAAACTAAAAGCAAAGCAATTCTTAAAGGTATATTTTAAATTTAATCCAGACATGCTTGGTAAATAGTTGAATTTTCACCAATTACAATAACGTGAAATTAAAGAACTGCAATTTTGTGTTGCGATTTTTTTTTGATTTTTTTTTAATGTTTAGGGAGACAAAAAATGTCGATTTATTCATATATATATATTAATTTTTTGAGTATTGGTCCCAGTTTTTGATTTTGGACACTAACAATGTGACTATTTGGCGTATCCCTGTATTTTCAAATGTTTGCTGGATTATGTGTTCAGGCAGGAGGTTAGCTTTCTCGAACCTTCGCATCACAAGTTTTGGTATGTCGCATCACAAATGTGTGGATCTTCAAAGATGCATCTTCCAGATAATAGCTTGAAATAAAAAAGGCCCCTGCGAATCAAACAAAACAGATTTTAACTATATTTACAGAATAGAAAGAGTTGAAATGAAGATATATCTGTTCTAGAATGATCAAATATTTCGGATATGAACGTGTTTTTTCTTCTTGAATTGGTTTGTTTCTGGGTTTCCCCCAGACAAAACCTCACAAATTTTTCAT
This sequence comes from Cryptops parisi, assembly GCA_034695005.1. Taxonomy (NCBI): domain Eukaryota; kingdom Metazoa; phylum Arthropoda; class Chilopoda; order Scolopendromorpha; family Cryptopidae; genus Cryptops; species Cryptops parisi. Next base: position 6,783 of record JAQIWH010005180.1, read on the forward strand.
TACTGAATTCAAGTTTTTCGACATTTTTGAAGTCGTATTGTGCCGTTAACATGATTAGTTGTAATTCTACTCCTTTTTGCGTTCATCGATTTCACCTAATCTTCAAACAAGAAGGTAGTTATTTTATACTACCATAGTTTGTGCAATAGTTTATTACTGCACTGGCTATTAAGTTATTATTTACATGGAAATGAAATGGAATTCCGTCAGACTATGGTTACAAACTAGCTTGTTCGGGAGTGGCAACAAATCATTGTGTTACAATCGAGCAGAATGGGTGGTTTAGTGTTAACGTTCCTGCCTGCTGTCGTATTAACCTGGGTTCGAATCCCGACGAAGGATGTGAGTTTATTTTCTTTAGACAAATATTTTGAAGTTTTGAAGCAGACTGGCTACGGTGGTATGACTGCAAAATACAAAGCCACCGTAAAAATTCGAAGTACCGATTCGCGTGGTTCAAGAACAATGGTTAGTCAATCATCGTTAATGTCAGTGGTTGTCTTACGCACATGTTACTCTTCACTACTTTTAGATCGAGTCCGCTGAACTCAACGCTTTTTTGTGGTTTATGTCAACCACCGTGTGGTATTAAAATGTGCACTTCCTGCAGTATTTCTTTTTCAAGGAGCTGGCGTTAAGGTCAAGACACTTCGACTCCTCACGGAAAAAATGCTAATTTTTTCATTGGTGTAACTTTTAAAATTTGATGCCGGACTTTTTGGTTGTGGACGTTTAGGTAGAACATACCAATCCGGTCGTGGAGGTGGTTTTTTTTTAGCTGCTGAAGTCAATTCATATGAGTCAATTTCAATCGCATAATATGATACTTACAATCTTCATTGGTTCAATATAAAAGATCAGTATGAATCCCTTTTTTAAGCGCTGCTTATATTGACATCAAATCACTGTCACGTAACCCAGACACCAACCGTTGGTGCGTTGGCGTTTGAAACTTGTGCAAGAACAGCAAGTTAGTTCAGCTTGGGAAGATGAATGGGCTGCAGTGGACAAGAACAAGCTGCGAGTTATTAAAGATACTGTCAGAATATGGACGACAATTTTCTGGCGACAGGAAAAAAGAGGTGATGCTGGCACGGTTACGGATAGGACATACGCAATTCTCATGGGTTTCAAGGAGTTTCCACCTTGGTGTCCTGCCTGTAATACCCAGGTCTCAGTCCATCATGTCCTGGTGGATTGTCCACTTCACGAACCCCTTCGCAGACGTTGCCATTTGCTTGCCACGCTTCCGGAGGTGCTAGGGAACCACGTTCGTACCATCCATCATATGTATAGGTTCTTGAAGCTGTCGGGTCTTGATCAACTTAAGTAGTGTTATGTGGTTTTTGTGTTTCAGTGGGCGCCATATAACAAGTCTCTTGGCAGTTGGTGCGCCTCTAAATTCCAAATAACTAACTAACCGGCTGAAATGAGCCGGTTTTTGCCCTCAATCGTTTACCATTTTGTGAAGGCGTTTCGTGTTTTAACCGTTCCATTTTGGAGCGTTGCTACCAGTAGGTTGTACTTCTAAATGGACTTTTTATTACTGTTTTTGTCAGTCAGTTTTCCTGTCTCTTATGTTGTATTCTTGCTTTGTGTTGGAAAGGTAAACGTTGACGTCTACATTGAAGACTGGATGGATATTTATTTTAATTCGTTTAAATGCATTAAAAATCGGAAAAACTATTTTTATGCTATTTTCATAATAAATGCAAGTTTGTGCCGGTTGTACCGTCGTGAATCCATTGTCAACACTCGATTACTTCGAAATTGGTGTGTTTCTTTCTGGCTGTGGTAGCTGTCAATAACCAACTACTATCGAGTCTTTGAGTGAAATATAAACCTAAATCTTGTCGTGTCATCTGGTCTTGTCTTGTCTACTGGGTTTGGCATCAAAGATATAGAGGCTGAAAACTGTGTTTTGGAAATACAAAGGTTGGAAATTTCTTTTCAACAATGAAGAAAAATAGAACAGTTAACAGCTATTTTTAAAGTGCAAGCGGCCGTAAAAGCAAAAAACTATTATCCACTCGTAGGAGTTACTATGGTGCGTTAAATCCCTACATACAATCTGCACAAGGGGTAAAAAATCACTAGAAAAGATGAAGTTAGTTAAATCCCTACATACAATCTGCATAAGGGCTAAAAAATCGAACTAAATTCGATTTTGAACTTTTTGTTTAAACTAAATTCGTTTTGTTATGCAGAAGTTGACATGCAAACGTGCTTATATCACTGAGATCTGCTTGATTTCATGAAACGTTTTGTAATTAAACAATTTGAATTAAATTCGCTTTGTTTTGCAGAACTTAAACGTGCTTCGCTAGAAAAATGGTTAAATATTCCAATTGAGGGCCGAAAAAGGACGCCATCACCACAAGTGTTCGTTGCTGCCGAGTTGCTGCCTTCCAAACCAAATTCACCAAATTCATTGATAATAATACCTGTATCGAGTTTTTACAATACCTTTTTAAATGAGTCAATAATATAGGTGGAAGTTTCCAGAGTTCAATGTTTCTACATTCGAACTGTCTTGATGATCTTCTTGTTTGTATTTACTTGGGTTTTAAAATTGGTGTGATTTTCTTTTGAAGTGCAACATGGGCGGGTGAGGGTGAAGAGGAAGTTTGTTGTTGCTGAATTATCACTAGATCTGTGTCTATCGCATCCACCATCGTGGGTGTCGGTCAGCTTGGTTAGTTGACGTTTTCGTTAAACTCGTTGTTTTGTTGACAATAATCACTCATCTTTATCTGCACTCATTGTATGTGTTCCTTGCCGCAGTTTGTAGATGTTTTCCAAACGTTGTCGCCATGAATTTGGTGTTTTCCTTTGAAGTTTATTGTTGGTGATTTTTAAAAAACTGTACTTTCACGCGAACTTGAACGGATAAGTTAATCTCCTCTGTTAAAGCTTTGATTAACAAAGTGATCAATTGCGGTCAACGATACACCGATAAAAATCGAGATGTTGAGGTGACCATAATTTCATAAAAAAAAAACCTGACCTGGTACGTTTTGATATTAGTCTCACGAATGACTGTTTGAATGACAGTCAAATGTTATCATTCGACAATCTGGTTGACAGTTTAGACTATTTTGCTACGAGTAGTTTTAGGATAACACGTTTTATAGTGTCGCTTCTTAGCCCATTAACCATGTTAGGGACACCTAAATGGTGTCAGCGAAACTGTCAAATATTTGCTGGTGCCATCGCCACCATTGGTTATACGGGAGGATACTAGTCGGGGTGTTGTTGATTTCTATCCTTAGGTACAGTACCTGTAAATCAGCTCCTTCTAATCAAAACTTAAATATGAAGCAGTTCAAATTTGTTTCTCGCTGGGGATGGGGCTTTTCATGTTGAATTTCAAACAGAAAATTGTATCGCAAATGTCAACATATTACTTATCTTGCAAATCTACGTAAAACGTTCAACAATTGTTCCAACTCATTGGTTCAATTGTTTTTGCTACATTGGAACTGTCTTGGAATCTACGATACTGGTGTCTGATCGTTGGTCGTGTTGATACCACTTGGACCCACTTGGAGGAATTTGTTTTTTGTGGTGTTCGTAGTCGATTTACTTGGGTTTTAAAATTGGTGTGATTTTCTTTGAAGTGCAACATGGGCGGGTGAAGGTAAAGAGGAAAGTTAGTTTGTTGTTGGAAACATGTCAAATGAATTAAAAATGACTTAATGACGTGGGAAGAGAGATTCAACTCATAACATTATGCAATTACAACATTTGTTACCTTGTACAAACATGCTGAATCATTATTTAGATCTGCTTGTCTATGAATATCGGACATAAACTATGGATTTTTTTGCGTTGGAAACTGTGTGGGTGCGCCTCTAAAACCTAAATAATTAACTGTGTGGCATGTGCATATACCATGCACATGCGTTGAATCATGTTTTTTGTCTTTGTTGTTCTTTTAGCAACAAACAAGTTTACGAGACAAAGTTTACAAACAAGTTTAAGCAAGATTGGTTTAAGTTACTTGGTCTTCATAGCATCGTCCGCTAACGGTCATTAAGATGTCTGAAAATGACTTTTTGTCTGTTTGTCACAAACGATACGTGAAAGCTTGTTTATCTTAAATCACTTCACTTGTCTCATTTCATTTATCCAAGGGTTCGATATGGGAAAGCTATTGGTAATACTTGATACGAAGTACCGATTGGCGTGGTTCAAGAACAATGGCCAGTTCATCATCGATGATGGTTGATCGTTGATGGTGGTTTTTTGTTAGGCAGATAATAAATACCTGTATCGAGTTACGCTAACAGTGAAGAAAATGATTTGGATACACAGTTGTTTTCATAACGAATTCCACATGGGGGCAATTGGTTGATCACTGAACACTTTTCCGATTCATTTTATTCCACTGTTGGTGAAGAGTGGAAAAAATTAATCTTAAAATCCATTCCTGATTTGTGATTCAGGACCAACTTATATAGTGTATGTATTTTTTGTGTTTCAGTGGGTGCCATATAGCTTGGCAGTTGGTGCGCCTCTAAAGCCTAAATAACTAACTAACTGTGATACAGAGCTAAATCTTTTTTTGATCCAATTTTTTTCACGAAATTAAAAATCGATAATACAAGTGAATCCCGTTTTACGATGTTTTATTACAAATGTACAAGTACATTTATAAAATACTTTTTTGATCACGCTTTATACAGTATATACTGTGTCGTTATATCGTAAAGAATACGAAAGACCCCTGAAGTTCAAAAACCATAGAAGCCACCTATCTTCACTTTGCAGATCACTCAAAAACTGCCTTGTTGGGAAGACCAGTTAACGTAATACCTCCAAGTTCGTGTCTACGATATTTAAGGGATCACTCGACATATATGATCTTCCAAAAAGTACTACCGTACTGTGGCGAATGTTGACTCTAACAAATCAGCTCACCAATCTGTAAAGATTGTGCATGAATTTATTTACTGTGCAAGGTGATCCACGGATGCTATATTAAATTAGTGGGAAGCGACCACCAAAGCGCGTACATGTGGTGGTGGTGTATCGTAGTGTTTCGAGATGTATATTGATATTAAAATGTAACATGTTGCATATCTTGCTAATAATCGTAAACTATATGTGTGGATCCTCTGGTTTCACTATTCATGGATTGGTGCATGGTTGTGCTAATGTGGGTGCCAGAACAAACAGAACGGTGGGTGAAATGCTTTTTGGTGGTTTATGTCATTTTGATACCACTGTCAAATGTCAAACTAGATCTTTGTGCACGTTCGTCACAAAGCACATGTGAAAGCTTGTGGTTCATTTTGAATCATTTGTCCCATGTCATTTATTTGGGATTGTTTCGTTAAATTCATTGTTTCGCTGAGATTCGTTTTGTCATTGCCTCGAATTAAGGTACTTGACAAAGAATCCATTTCACAAAGGTTTGAACAATCGGGATTTCGCGAAAATCGTTGCCTTGAACCCATTAAAAAGGCTTCAACTTCCTCTTTTAGATATATATATAAGATGAACATGTCTCTTCATTACGTTGTCAACGATCAAACGCTCAACGCAGTTGGTAGATGTTGTCTGTCCGCACGAAATGGAATGGAACTGCACGTTTGTTCTAAATATATACCTGAAAACGAGAGAATCACAACACATCGTCCGCTAACGGTCATTAAGATGCAATCCCTAAAATTAGTTCCACATCGTTTTAGTCCCACAAAGCTAAAACTTAACTGACGCATGATTTACAGGACAATCTAGACACTGCAAACTACCTGGTTAAAAATCAACGTTGACACGTTGTCCGCTGTCTTTTTTTTCACTACATTAATTTCAAAAAATTAATCTTAAATCTATTCCAGAATTGTGATTCAGAACTGAATAAACCAATTTTTTAACCAATTATTTCACCAAATTAAACACAAAATCCACAATCCACGAATATACAAAATATATCCACAAAATATATATTCTCCCCCCTCACCTCTTATGACGATTTGGAGAAGAGTATCTTTGCCCTTGCACGACAACTCAGTACTATTCAAGATGCCATCAGATTTTAGTAATGGGTTCTGTAAAATAGATAATACAAGTGAATAACCGTTTTACGATGGTTTACTACAAACATACAAGTACATTACAACATACATTTTACAAGCCAGAGAAGCATGCAAGAAGTTTGCGTTGATTTGCTTTGTTTGATATATGTTAGAGACACCTAAATGGAGCTTTTTGTCACTGTTTTGTCAGTCAGTTTTCTTGTCTCTTATGTTGCATTCTTGCTTTGTGTTGGAAACTGTACCCGGGATGGATATTTATTTTAATTAGTTTAAATGCATTAAAAATCGGAAAAACTATTTTGATGCGTCTGGGAGCTGCGCGAGTACCCGACGCTACGAGGATAGAAACAATTGTGCGTGGACACATCGTCCCGAACGGTGAACTACCGACATCTAGAAGTTCCAGAAATTTCAGAAGCGACCACGGAAACACCACCAACCTACATCTATAGCAAATACCAATCAAAACAGTTTCTTCTTTGTCAATTGGTTCTTTGGCAATTGGTCCTTTTCCGACCCGGGTGCCAAGAAAATGAACACCAATTGACCTTGTTTATTCACGTCCATTAATGTACCATCATATGTCACTCTGGTGGAAGTTTAGAATGATGGGTCGCGTCACCAATTCTCCCATCAATCGTAGCCAACCTCCGATTCCTCGATTTATTTTCGATGGATTCATGATGATCAACCAAATTCATTGATAATAATACCTGTATCGAGTTGAGCTAACTGTGAAGAAAATGATTTGGAAGTTGTTACTTACACAGTTGTTTGCATGCGATGTTTTATTACAAATGTACAAGTACATCACAAAATACTTTTTTGATCACGCTTTATACAGTATATACTGAGTCGTTATATCGTAAAGAGTAAGAAAGACCTCTCAAGTTCAAAAACCCCAGAAGCCACCTATCTGGTCTTCCAAACAGATCACTCAAAAACTGCCTGCCGCCTTCCGGGTGAACGTTTTTGAATTTTGTTTGTAATCATGTAGATCTCTAAAAAAAATTCAAAATTTCTATTTTGATGCAATTTTCATAATAAATGCAAGTTTGCCTCGGTTGTACCGTCGTGAATCCATTGTCACACTCGATTACTTCGAAATTGGTGTGTTTACTTCTGACTGTGGTAGCTATCAATAACCAACAACTATCGTGTGCCGTTGTCAAAAAGATTGGAACCACTTTTTTTTTGCACGTTTTTTATTTTTCAGTGGTTCTATTTTCATGCACTATATCCTTGCAAATGGCCCTGAGCATATGTCGCATAAATGATCGTAGAAAGTTATTGTCATACTGTTTTTCTTTGTCAAAACGCACTTACTACGTTTAAAACGTCGTTGCGATATAATTTCCTCAAAGTATGTGCATATACGATGCACATGCATTATGTATTGCGTCAATTGAAGTCCAGTACTTTTTGTGCTGTTTGTGAACATTGTCGTAGTCTATTTCTTTTGAAGTGCAATATTTCTTTTGAAGTGCAATATGAGCGGGTGAGAAACGTGGTTTTCAATTTTCATCTAAATTTCTCTGAGTTGAATCCAAGATATTCAGTGGTCTACTGTTCTTGACGTAGGTCTGTAAACAAGACTCAATAATAATTTTTTATGTCCCTGTGTCACAATTTCACTCCCCAGTTTATAATGATTTTCTACGAATACCACGAATTGTCCTGTTTAAAATGAACCAAATAGTCAGTCCAAGCAAGACAACGATTAAAATTGTCCCACTGCATTACAATTGCATCGTCATGCATAGTATGACGGTATACAAGACGTCATAATTTAAAGAAAAACAAAAAATGACTGGAGCTGCGCATTTATGCTAAATGCATCATAAAAAACGGGTTAAAATCTATTTTGTGTTGACACGTTATCCACTGACGTGGACATCAAGATATCAAAATGATTTTTACAAGCCTGGTGACACATTACCAATCCAATATGATCGATAGTAATGCAACAATTACCAAACAATAAACACTCACAATAAAACAACGAAACAGGAAAACAAAAATACGAAGCGAAATCAAAATCAATCGACCATGTTTGTATAAAGCCCTATTAAAGCCATTAGATGACCTTGTCGTGACAAAATGATGTGGAGCTGAGAGTTTAGGATGTAAGTCGGAAGAGCATTTCACTCGTTAAAATAATTGAAAGGTCATCACAGGTGGACCAAGTCGCGGATATTGGTGACACATGAGCGTTGTACAATACTATAAGAATATATACAGATACAATAAGGATGTAAAAAAATAATCAAACTGCTCCGCGTTTGAAACTGCTCATTTGTCATGGCGTCGATTTGCAGGCACCACATTCGATGGCTTTCTGGCTGTGGTAGCTGCCAATAACCAACAACTAT
>JAQIWH010005181.1:0-15157 GCA_034695005.1 Cryptops parisi
ATATCAGCATGTTTTATCTGTATAGAACTTTATTGTTTTTTGTAAATATTGGTCATTTTGGCTGCAATAAAAAAAATCAAATCAAATCAAATAAGTACCGTACAGTATTTAATGTTGACATTACGCATGTATGCAAGTAGTAGGAATTAGTTTTGACCTATCCTACAGTATATTTAAACAGAACCATTTTCTATTATCCTTGTAGTAAGTAGCCCTATTGTCTAATATTTAGTAAGATCTAATAAATAGTGGGATTTGCATAACCTTATTAGCTAGAATAAGATGCAATTAATCGGTCCAAAAGTTGCTCAGCATAAGAATTTGTCAATTACGCATGCATTTCTCAATTTGTAGGGTTACGTTCTTCCAAAACTTTGCATAAATCGAAAATGGATTAGTCTATATCCAAATATTTATGAAATGATGGAAAAACTTCAACAAACAATTTTAGTGTGAGGGTTACTTTACATTAACATCCATTTGCGCCACAGCCCACACGGTGTATCGTGGTCGAAAATGGTTGAAAATGTTTAGTACATTAGAGAGAATAATGAATGTCGCATAGTTGCGACATTTTGTCGGCTATTACGCTCATTAGAGAGAATTTTTATCATCGAACAATAGCGAATTGGTAAAATTACATAAATCGAGAATTTTGTGTATTAGTAGTGAACCTTATATACCAAGACTAACTAATTTATAAAATTCATTCACAATCAAAATTCATTCAATGTGAGCTTTTCTTCAACTTCGTGAGCTTTTTATAACCCAAAACTAAATCTATATTTAAAATCATACAAGTTGTTTATATTATAGTAGTTATTTTTATAATGGTAGACGCAATATTTATAACTCACAAATTTAGTTTCTTTCAATACACACACATCTCATAAAAGTTGTAATTTTTAAGGGAAAACTTTATCCATGATTCAAATTGTTTAATAGTTGAATAGTTCGTAATTTGTTTCTCCAAATGTAAGTTTACACTATACGAACGTATTATGTACTTTAAAACAAAACATTGCCAATGTGAATAAATGGCATGTTATGTATGTTACATACATGTTACATGCTTGTATTACGTATCTCAATTCATGTTTTGTTAACAATTTTAACATGTTTTGTTAAAATTGGTTAACAACCTAAACGGACACATTTTTAAAGCTTAATTTGCTTAAGAAAATATAATCTTTAAGTATCGTTTACCATTATTATATCGAGCGTTTTTCTTTGAAGTAACTGGTTAAATTTTGAGAATGAAATGTTTTGTTAGGCTTAAGTTTATCCGAACTTCGACAAAAAACATTTGAGAACTAAATAATGGGTTTAATAATATATTTGCTATACAGTTGTGTGTATAGGTAAATCATATATGTCATTTTATACATATATAAATAAAAATACATCGCACTATTCAGATACATGACATATCGATGGTAAGTTAGGTTAGGCTTACCTTTCTTCGTAAATTCTATTGTATTGTAAATACAATGTATTGTACCCAATTCGATGAACGATTTTTATTTAACTTCACGTAAAGCTTACAAAATACTGTTTTATCATTTTTTTTAAGTTATCTCATTTTACCTATCATGTTTTTAAGTTATTTCATTTTATCTATCATTTTTAAGGTATTTTTGTCCAACAGATATTGTAATTGTTTTCCAATGAATTAAAGCTATGAATGTTATTATTTATTAGTGTTTTTAAATACCAGTACTAAAACTACAATATTATTAATAATAAAAAATATTATATTTTTTATTATTAATAATATAAACAAATAATATAAATAATAAAAGTGATATCGCTTTTACTTGTATCTAAGGTGTGCAGAAATTGGAATGGTTTTCCAATAAATTGAGAATGTTATTTTAGTTTTGAGTACTGAATATAATATTATTAATCATAAAAATAATATAAACAATTATAAAGTATATAAAAATTACATAAACGTTTGCAGTTGTATTGTCAACTAGTGTTCATAAATATGTAACATCTTTCAAAAATTCAATATATACATAGCTTATCAGTATGTTTTGAGTTATTAAAATAACTACAAATAATAATAATTAAAAAAAAAAACAATGTCATAAAAATTGCAAAAATAAAATTTTAAATTCGCTGTTTTGCTATAGTTAGCGTAAGATTAAGTTGAAACGCTTAATAAAGATAGTCGGGTTTATTTACAAGACCAAAAAAGTGAGGGGAAAAAACGTGTAGGTAAACAAAACGAAATATTGAAGGAACAAATTACATTCACCCTATGCCATCTTAATAATATTTTATACTCCCAATAAGAAAACACATGACTAATGGAGGAGTAGCGAGGATTAATAGGTTGTAAATTATGAGCTTTAGGTCACAACTTTTTCGAGTTAAGGAATTTTTGCAACACAAAACTATTCAACTTCTTACTTACTAATGAGAAAATTGGTGAAAGTAAAAACTACTTTTTATTTTTATTCATTTTTGTAAATCGTTAATTATTATCATAAACAAAATAATCCCGATGCAAATGAAATTTTATGATGGTGACACTACGATGGTGGTAGCAATACCTTTTTTTTGTGTGTATTTCAACAAAAAAAAATAATTTTGAAAAATTATTGAATATACAAAAGTGAGATCCGGACAAAAAAAAATTTTAGGCTTAAAAACACTCGCTCGAGAAATTGTCAGAAACGTTCATTAACTTCATCAACTTGTGCCAACCGCTACTATTTTATAGTCATCATTAGTGATGTTTTATTTTTCACTTCTTTAACGAGCGATAAGTTTTAGATCTTTAAAAATTCATATATATATATATAAATATATATATATATTTTTTTCTCAATGTTTTTTAACTCTTTTTCTCGAGTTAGTAATTTTTTCTGCTTCTTCTTCTTCTTCTTTTTTCGGGAGGTACTTATTTTAAACGGTTGACGATTTTGGTAAAAATTTAACGCTGACACTAAAGTCGCCTTATACGAATGTCACTGACAATGTCATAAATTTCGAACGCTGAACAAAGTTATTGCTTGAAAGAAAGGGAAGAAAAAAGTATCACTTAGATCCCATTTATCACACAGGGATTTATGTCTAGCCCATTGGATTTAAGCTAAACTTGCACAAATCAAACTTTCACCTTGATTGACAGGTCACGATTTTATACAAGATTTATATGTATATTTAGTATAAACTTATCTAGGTACTTTGTAAATAATTATACGGGGTAGGCTACAAAATGTTACGTAAAAAAACTGTACATTTTTGGATTATTTGAAATTGCAAAAACATTTAAAAATATTTGTTGATAATTTTATTATATATCAAAATAGTATTATATACAATATATATTGTATTTTAAAAATAAACAACTAATAAAGAAATAGTACATTGATTAATGATGTTACTAATTTTTTTTTTACAATGACAAAATTTGTGTAGATTATAACATCTAAAAATTAACTTATGTTAGACTTAATATAAATGTAAGCCATATTATAATATGGCCGGAATATAATTATCTTCTGTCTATACGTTAACGAATATAACCCAGGTATTATATAAAATGCCTAGCCTCTTTTGACAAAATATGAAATTAGCAATGGCATAATTATACGTTATGCCATAGTTTAGATTAGGTTTAAATTTAGGCTTAATGTTTTTTTTTAGAAGAAATGTTAACTAACCTAAACAGGTGTGATGTACAATTTTATATAAGATGTTGTTTCATACTTTGTTAAAAAAGACTAACCATTTTTTACGATGCTGGGATTGTATACGTTACCGGTAGCATACACAAGTAATGTGTTGTTATACCTACGTAAACATCGCTTAATGTTGCTTACTATATACCGTATGCATTCTTAAGTGATATTTTGTTTTACTGTGACGATATGTCGAAATTGAGACATTTAGGGTTCGTTGGCGACGAACAATTTTTAATTTTTGTGTGAGAAAATTTTCCATTCACAAAAAGCTACACACACAATTTCGGTCGTGTAGGCCTACTAATACTTCCATGGGAGTCTTATTTTATCCCACGACATTATATTTTCGAATGTGACCGAAGAAAAACAAGTGCCTCGAGGGAAACCGTCTGTTACGGCGACACTATAAAGTTTCCATGCAATTCCACTCGTAAACCAACGGCTAATTAGGCACTTCAAAACATTAGGCTTAATGATAGTCTTTGGTGCATTCCGAGCATGCTTCTGATCCGGATGGTAAACACGTTGTTCTCTTTGACACTAGACACGACACGTGGCTTGTCTGGACATAGGGGGAACCAACTAACTACACAACTAGTGACTATAACTTTAACTATAGGTTACAATGGAATGTAATGCGATTGTCGCAGCTACACGTTTTCTTTTCACGGATGAATAGCACAGTAATAGTATGAAAGGTAGTAAGTGGGATCTCGTCTTGACAATATAGATGTATTGCAGCGTTGTAAAGGGAGATTCATGAGGTTATGGTTTAAAAATGATTGAGTAACCATGATAGGAGTAATAGATTATCCGTTTGATTAATAAGTTCAAAATAAATTACCAACCAAGTATTAATTCCTCACAACCGAGAAAATATTTTGTAATTGGGATATGAGTTGAATTCTTAAATTTATCATGAAATTTTACTTGACATATTTTGATACGGTACCGTACATACTTTAATATTAAGTCACTATTAGATGCAGTATACTTTGAGATGAATTTTGATGTGGTTACTGATTATCCAGTTTTTACGACAATTTTTACAATATTTCATACGATTTGTAAAAAAGTGGATAAAAAAAACATGTAACGCTACAATACGTATATTGAATTTGTGCTGTATAATACAGGTGGTCTTCGATTTATGCGAGGTTCTTATATGCGAGTTCGCTAATATAAGAAAATCTTCCCAATATTCGTTATATACAACAAAATTTTGAATAGTATGCGGTTTTATGATGCACATGTAACAACCTGATTTTAATGAACCTCTATATTTGTCATTAACCCGTTCCAAAAAACTGACAAAAACTGAATCTAACGAATATCGAATTAATTGCAAATACTTCGTAAGTCTGCTTGTCTTGTTACCTAAGCTTTACTGTTCGCACTCTCTACGTCATCTTTAGTTTACTTTTTAATATCACAGTACCGTATATGATATTGCTCTTCTTAAAAACTAATTTTTCGTGACCTTCACTGTGATTTTTGGTGACGAATATTGGTCTTTTGGACGAATATCGGAGCATTATTTGCCGAAAAACTATGACGAATATTGGATTTGTCAAACATAGGGGCCGAATATAGAGGTTCTACTGTATCTCCGATTTTAAGTACCTGTATATGTAAAGCTTGCAAGAAACGTAACTCACATAATTGCATAAGTCGATAGTCCCCCCTCCCTCGTATAGACTAAAAAACAACCCTGAGCTTATTTGGTTATAATTGCTTATAAAACTAAAAGTTGAGCAAACGATACCGGTACTGAGTAAAAATGTATGTATATTTGTCCGTAAACTGTATGTGATGTGTTCATGTATACGAATGTATGTATATATGCAGGCTATGTACAGTATATGTGTGTACAATTTAAGGACCTGGTGTAAAAGAGTGTCAACTACATTTTCGAGGAAAATCGCATTTAAATTCAAGATCTGAACTTGCATTGATGTCTATGAAGTACTTCACACTTCTTGCACAAATATTTTTGCACGATATTGTTTTTGCTCAAAATTGTGCGTCAGTAAAGTAGAATTATACCTAAGACACTCGAAAATGCTTCTAGGTCATTTTCAACAAAAATGTTACCCTTTTACACTAGGTCCTTCAATTATGTACTAATTATATATCCTATATATTATATACAGTATATACAGCACAGACCTAAATGTAACCTATGGTTGTATACGTTAAAATATACAGTATGCATATACTGTATAACTGTTTATTCTATATTCCAGTGCTTATATAATATATTAGGATAGTGATTAGTGGCGTGTTGCCCGAGCTCAATAGTCGTTGTTATTAATTAAGGGTATGTCGATTGGACATTTATTGAGAACGATTTATGGCTACGCTACGGCTGGTAAGATGAAAATTGAAAATTATATACTCGAGCCCCTTACTTTACGGGGGTCGTTAAGCTTATGATTTAAAAGGCAAACTCGAAAGGATTAGTTTTCATTTTGACATAGGCATAATTGAAAAGACACAAGAAGAGATGCTAAACTTGTGAGAGTTATGAGACAAAAGTATTAAAAAAAAAATCTCATCTACTTTTCGAGATTTAAAGAAATTGGCGTTTTGGAGTCAAATGTCTGTTACACGGTTTTGACAATTTGTGCAATTTTTTTTATTATTAAAAAAAGTAGTTGTTTTTTTTTAAACTTAGTTGTCGCACGATGGCGGTAGTTATCACTCAAACTCGGATCTTTTTTAAGGACCAATTCTTGTGATGTCTTGGATAGGTGTTAAGGTCCTGTATAGTAATTGATGCCATGTACAGTAAGTCTTGTAATATAATTGATGTGATGTTTAAGTTAGAAAATTTAAGTCGTGTAATTAAACAAAATTATATAAAAAATAATAAAAATATAATATGTATGTATGTATGTATGTATGTATGTATGTATTTATATATTTTTAGGATGAATTTATAGTAAACTCTCACCGTTAAGCTACTTTGGCATCTGTTTGGCAAGCTGCTGTACAACAGAGTTCGGCTAATGATTAATTAATTACGTACTAACTCTATTACTTGGGTTAATGAAGAAGAGGGCACGGGGTGGGAGGGACCCTCTAATCGGGAAACCCACACTGAATATTTAGGTAAAGTAGAAAGAAAGAAAAAACTGTAGCAGTAGTAGTAGTAGCATAAATCAGATGGCAACGTTATCGAAACCTTTTTCAGGGGTACTTACATTAAAGGGCCGGAACGATGAGATGAACGATAACGCAATTTGCTGCAACACACGCTTGATTCTACTACTACTTCATGTACTTGTTGTTGTTCTTCTTCTTTGGTCGTCGTTTTTAGTTGAGAGTCGACTTTGGAGCACCTTGCGTTTGGTTGGCAATTCCCTCTTCTTTCTACTTCTTTTTTTTCTATCTTCTTGTTCTTCTTCTCTTCTCTTCTTTCTTTTCATTCTGTTACGAGCCCCGAAGGAAGATAAAAAGAGACGAAAAGGAGGAGGTGGAGGTAAAGCACCGGCGGGCGAAGCGCTCGATGAATGACGTCATGAGCGTCGGCTGTCAATCAAACTCTTGTACTTTCTCATTGTTGAATAATGATAATGTTGATGAGGTTTCGTCTGGCAAAAATTCTGAGGGTGAAAAAATAACAAAACACTTGGAAATTGCTTACTACTTTTTTAGACCCTTTTGGTTTCTTCTTTTGAGGTAAAAATTTGAGATTTGTTCAATATTCATAACTAGCTGAATGTCAGTAAATAATGACGGGGGAAAAAACATATTTTTATCGTTATGATTTTACTTGATAATATTAGTTACTGTATACACTCGTGTGGTTATAGTAACATACACACCTTTCATGGAGATAACAATAGTGTATTTCTCTCAATGTGTGCTACTTTCCGTGTCGGAATGTTTCCATGACAACAAACTAAAACAAACGTAATAACGTAATAAATGTGTTGCCATATCAACACAAACATAAGCAGTGACTTAATTAAGATGAAACAAACATAAAACGCTAACTAATGTAGGTAAGCAACATGAGGTGAAACAAATAACTAACGAATATTGAGAAACAAAATGAGTTAAATCAGTTAATTGTGTTTATGAATTGAATCAATTACCTCCCGTCATTGTTGACGGGCATATATCTTGTACGTAGGCTATATAAGTAGATCATTGTTGTAATTTTATTTAAGCTTATTTACATTTTAAATTTCGTTTTTGGTAACAGTGACGTCAAATTGGTCTAAAGAGACACACAGATAAATACTGTATGTAGATCTAGATGTTTATTGGTAATAATTGTTGGTATTTCTGAGACTTTGGTAACTTTGAAACGCAAGTGCTTTGAACAAACTTTGTTTTTGAACAATCTTTTAACGTGGCGTGGTTTAACCCAAATTTTAAAACTAGGATGAAACAAACACGAGAAACGATATTCTTGTTGTAATTTGTGTTCAGTGTTTATTCGGATGGAATCACAACAATTAGTGGTTGCCCAGATAAACTGTGTGTACAGTAGTTAACTATATCGTATAGCGAGTGGTTTAACACTGGCAACGATGACTGGTTGGATAAACTATATGTTATACATAACATGTACACTTACATACATAAGATGTATAAATATACAGTGTATCGTTCTATTTACAAAAATGCTGTAATTTGGTTATAAGAAAATATGTATTTTACTCTTATATGGAACAGTCTTAACGAAAAACCCACTTTACGTACAAATTTCTTTGGTATGACACGACATGAATCCGTTAAAATTTAATAAAATATAATGTCCCACGGGCCATATTTATGTTCAAAATTTCAGCTCTGTAGGTCATCGGAAACCTACCAAAAAAAAAAAGAGTTTAAAGAGGTCCAAGCGTGACAATACCAAGTGAAGCTAAATAAAAAGTTGTAAAAACTAGAAAAATGGAAAAACTGGAACAAAATTCCGTCTTTATGAAATTCCACTTTTATAAAAGTGATTACAAGTTGGAAGTACACATATAAGCCAAAATAAAATTTAAATTGATCATTTCGGAAAATTTTGATTTAACTGATCTTCAATTTGCTTGAATTTTAGTTTTGGCTATTTAGGTGACTATAACCCTATACAACTGTCAACGTATTTGAAAAGCACCCGAACGAGGAAACACACATTCTTAGGAAGTTATTATTCTTTTCTCATTTTTCGTTTTACCTTAATTGCAGTTTTCACACAACAGTTTGTCAAGTTTTCTTAACGTGAGTTTTCTGCGATGACTGTCATAGAGGAAGAACTTCTCGACAATATACTTATTTTTTGGGTAGTAGCAGTAATTTTGGGCATGGTGCCGAAAGTAGAACCTAATTCGGTCATAGGAGAATATGAGGGGGAGAAAATGATGGATATAGATATAAAAGGAAACTCTTCTTTGCGTCTAATTTTAAACTTGTTGCATGCGACAGCTAAAAGGAAGCATGCCTCAGTTCTTTTAGCCTTTCCTTACACAACAGAATAACGTCTATTGTTGAACTTGGAACTTCCTATTATTTTAATACATGAACTTACTACAAGATAATATAAAAGATATGCAAATCACAACTACTGTACTTAAAAATAAAAATAAAATAAATTATCTTATCTTAATCTTCCATTTTTGGGTATAGCTACTAGGGTTGAAATGTTTTGTTGTATTTTTTTGCGTTTTCGTTTTTTGCCAAGTAGTTAGTGTGATTCACGAACCAGTATAATTCACCAACCATTAAACAACAATAATACAATGAAAAAAAGACAAAACACTGTGAACTTAACGGTAGTTGACTCCCATGCGTTTTTCACGAATGGTTTTAATTGACGGTGGTCTTAATATGGACATTTATGCTTATGTAAAATATGTCTGAATATCTACATGAACGTGTCAAATAGTAAACAAGTTAATTTCGTGTTGTCATTCTTACACAATAGATTTGTGTATACTGGTGAATGTGTAATTTAGGATACGTTTGGTGCAATTAGTACCGAAAACAAAGTTGTATAAAATCAAGGCATTCTCTGGAATGCGCCAACAATGACAATGATTTAAGCAATGCGTGAAATTAGCTTTGAAATATTTACAGGTATGCAATAGTTCAGAGGGGGGGGGGGGAGTTATATTTAAATTTTGGCTAAATTTAAAACAAAATGTCAACTAACCCAAACAATTCTATACAAAATGTTATCGCATAATTTACTCAAAGGAGCTAAGCATTGTATATAATGCCTGAATTCTATACAATGTTGGTGTTCTTACTCTTTACCGTATGGTACCTTTTTCAATAATTGTTGATTTTTCGCACATATTGCAGATGTTAGTCTGTTTATTTGTTAATTGTTATTCTTTTTAAACATGTTTTATTGTAATTTAATGTCTCTTTGGGATGAAATAAAAGTTATGAATAAATAAATATGACAGTAAGCTATATGAAGAGTATGGTAAATAAAAATAAAGAGCATGCTAAATAAAAATAATTTTTACTCAAACTTTTACCTCCCAATCTTTCAGTTTTTATTTATTACACGGTTGTATAAAACGTCGGTGTTAAAAATTAACCACAAACAAGTTGTTAGTACATCCCTTTTTACAAGCATTTAATCACCCACGTGGGTCGATTAAAGGTTCGTTATTTGTTCGTTTCGATCCTTTGTTTTTCCAGTTCCCCAAGTTTTACGTCTCACCCCTTATACGTGATTGTTTTCTCTCCCCTCATTCCGGGCTTGTTTGGGTCGAAGTCACGTGTGGAATCCGAATGAGTAGAAACCCTTGACAAGTTGACGCAATAACTTTGTCCCTCTCTTGTATTGTCAAATCTAATGAGGAATCGCTCGGGAATGTTATCCTCATTCTCCTCCTCCTCCTCCTCCTTCCTTAGTGTTCCACTAAAACTCTTGTTAAAACACATCCTGCTTCTACTACTTCGAACTTCTTCCCAAAAAACGACTAAATGTTTTTCTTGTGTGTGTGTGTGTGTGTGTTTGTTGAGAATCTTTAACGCAGCTGGAGTCGAGTCAGGGGTTCGAGTTTCCACATTTAGAATTGGATTTATATCCACCATTTTCTACTTCTAATGAGCATCTCCCGACGGTGATGAAATCGAGAAAGGTGATTATGAAGCAACATAACTTAGCACTCTTGTCAGGTGGTAGTTACACCGCAAGTTGAAACGATTTTATGGTATTTTTACAAATGCATATGAACGGTTATTGTGGGTTAGTTTTTTTTTTTTCGTTTAACATAAATGTTTAAAAGATAAGAATGAGACAGGTTGTTTTTTTGTAGTTGAGATCAGATAAATCATTAATATCATCTCGCTATCAACATTTTATTAATATATAAGGTGAGACTCCAACATTGTCACCAATTAAACAGGAAATATTGGAGTTTCATGGTGAACACTATAGTCTTATACAATACAGTATAACTAAATAATAAAAGATATATGGATTTAGGACCGTTAGAGATTAGGAAAGAAACTTAAATGAATAGTATTAGATAGTTTACACTTTTAACGGAAACTCACACTTTAACTATATATTTCATTAACTGAGTCGATATTTACAACTTCTAAAGGCTTTTTTAAAGAGTCCAGTGAGGATCAACATTTGCGCCACACGTGGCGTGGCGTGTACATTTAGAAGGAAAACAGGAGTTATAAGAGCGGGCATCACTGCACAAACTCGCATATTAGTGAAATTTCGTATACAAAACTCGCATTAATGGAGTACTCTATACGGTGGAGTAGAATATAATTTGTGGTATAAAATGTGTCACATTATCTAAAACGCATTGAGCAATTTAAGAACACAACTTAACTTTTAATCTAGAATCTTTTAATTAAATTTAACGGTTCATTTAATTATACACGTGGTCTACTTTGAAAAGAAACAAAATACGTACCTCCTACATACAATTGTTAATCTCCTCCTTTTTCAAGTCGGTTAAAAAAGTTGGAAACTGAACAATTTTGTACTTCTTAAGCAACAACTTCATAAACTGAAATTCCCTATATGCTTATATACAGTATGTAAGGTTCCATCTGCATCTGTATACAGATAGAACCTCACTAATCCGGAAAACTCAAAACCAAAAATTTGCCGTATTAGAAAATTTCTCGAACCATTAAAGCTTACGGAAAAATGGCGAAATAAACTGTAAATTTTATAAATAAATAAATTATAAACTAGAACTAGAGTATTCACTGTTACTTTTACTTAAACAGTTATGAACAAAAATATTCACTGTAAATTTTACTATGAAAATTCCAATTGCCGAACCATCGAAGCTGGTGCCGGATCAGTGAATTCTGGATAGGTGAGGTGCAACCTGTATATATATAAATATATATACTTTATATAATATAGATACCGGTACAGACACATACAAACAAACAAACATATACTACATTGATTGTGTAGCTTATCCAGTGGTCTAGTAGTGTCTAGAGAAATGAATGAATGATTTCCTTCTGGGTTGAGGTGTCACTAACGTGCTATTCATTTTTGATTAGTTTTCGCGAGGAAAACAAGTTCCTTGTTTTGTTTCTCCAATTACGGAATGACGAATTGTCATCGCGTTGATGATTATCTCGCTTATCTATTTTTTATTCGGCTCTTGGGCAGGTGATAATACGTGGGTTTTAATTCCTCCTCGGCTTAAAATTCAATACTGTAGGACATACATATAAAGTGAAATGTTAGCCGTTTTTGTTGTTGCGTTACCCATTGTGGGTAATAATGTTGTTGTTGTTGCTCTTTATTTTTTCAGATGGAGAATTCTGGGTAGGGGGTTGACGCCCCGTAGTATATTTTGCACACGATACCAACCAAACAGTCTAATCTGATTACAAACTTAATGAAGGTTATAATTTTGCTCTCAACGAAATTGAATTCGAAAGTTGCATCTTCATGAAAAGCGTCGTCGTTAACATTTCCTTTTTCAGTTGATAAAAATTAAACGAAAAAACAAAAAAAAACACAATTGAAATTGAATGATTTTATAACAACAGTATTTACTCTCGGTCCCCGAATAATGTTGCTCTTCGTATAAATGAATGGAAGCCATTTTTAGAAGCAAAATTTTTATTTCACTTTTTTGTTTTGGTAACACCCCGAACGAGTTTATTTTCCTAACCAAAAGCTACATCTAATGCCACTCCGCGTGGCTTTTAAGTTATTTTAGGTTAAGTTTATTTCTAGCCTTTTAAATAACGAAAAAGGAATTTGTTCAATTTTTTTTTTGTCATCTTAAATTTTTAAGTTCAAGTTCATCACTTTTGAATGTTACAGCTGTTACACTTAACCACTGTCTAAGAAAGGGATTGTTGCAAATGCACTGTTAATAGTGTCATTAAATATGTAGTAATGCTTTTAGACGTTAAACTACCACAACGTGTAAATAGTTCGTCTTTTAAGTTTAAATATTTCAAGTAAAACAAAAGTTGCAGAATTGTTAATAAAAATTTATTTTTTAAACTTTATAATACGTATTTATATATACTGCACATGCTCGATTCAAATACACATGAGAAACGTTAATATATGGTGTGTTTGTATATTCACCGGATTTCCCAGCCCAAAGCTTATCAATTTTATACTCAAAAAGCTAATGTAACGAGAAATCTAAATTTTTGATAAAATAGCATTATGAAGGGTATTTAGAATAGTGTTATTTTTATTGACCATAAAATTAATTTTTTTTTTTAAAATAGCATTGTTAATTTTTAAACAATGCGTCGTAGGGTTTAAGTCATATTTATAAAATTGTAGGCAATAGCCCATATAGTCAGAATCGACTGTCATTTCAGTTATTTCCAACAACCCAACTGAAAATTATCCAATAATAGTGATTACAACACAACGTTTGATGCAGCAGCTTCACTGCATAGCAAGAGTTGTATGCAGTGAAGCTGCTGCATTAACATGGTGTGTTATAATCGCTATGATTTGTTAATTTCAGTTGGATTGTTGGAAATAAATGAAACGACAGTCGATTCTGACTATATGCGCTCTTGCCTACAACTTTCTAAATATGACTTGATATCTATGTGGCATTGTTTAAAATTTGACGATGCTATCTTTTGAAAATTAAATTCAAGATCAAGAAAAATAGCACCATTCGAAAGACCTTCCTCAAGACGCTATTATATCCAAAATTTTTTATTATATTTGCTTTTCGAGTATAAAATTGTTAAGCCTTGGCTGGGAAACACATGTATAATAGTAGATTGTTAAATAATATACACTGTGTTTATCTAGAGTTAATCTGTTTGTTCACTAACAAAATCTGCGTATACTAAGCAGCCAACTCAGGTTATTGATAACTTAGACATAATGCGAATACTTATTGTGCAATTTTACGTCCACTGGAGACAAAATTCAAGTAAGCAGTTGAAAACAAGAGCTAGTAACAGATTGGGGTTTTTTTTACAGTAAAAGCTTAGTATAACAAACATGATAATAAAAACTTAAAATAACAGTAAAATCTGAATGATTGTCATAAAATACGATATTATAATTTTCTTTTGAAATGGTAAGTTTTTTTTTTTGCATTTCTGATATTGGTGAAGAAAATTTAGTTTAAGGATTCTTTCAGGGAGGCATTCCAAGTGCTAATATAATTTTTTTTTTAAAAAATGATCAAAAGATTGTGTAGATAAGGTTAAAGGAAGTTTAATATTGTATTTATAAGAAGTGCGTTGTGTTGTATTACTGACACGATATTGTTGAAGGAAATGGTTAAGGTGGTTCGGAGAACGAAGACTGCGGGCAATTTTTATTATTCGGTGGTATTTGATGAGTTGTTCAATATTTAGAAGTTTTCGGGTTTGCAAGAAGGATGTGATTGAATGGTAGGGTGTAAGATTAAATAGTGTCCGAATATTTCTGTTATAGAAAGTTTTTAAGCGTCTCAATGTATATTTAGGGACATCTGCCTATAAGCGTAGTCATAAAAATTTTATAGTCATAGAATCTAATTTAATAAAAATATTTTTGTTTACATGTTTTTTTTTAGGAATGAAGAAACTCACACGACAAAGAAGGAAATCCATGATGAAAAATAACAAAACACAAATCGTCGTAAAATGTCAATACACCATGAACTGCAAAATAGAATACCACCTTGGAAACTTGAGTATTTTTACTACTGGCACCAACAACTACTAAAAGGTAATCGATTAACTTTTTTTTTACACTACAATTTTACACTAAACTTCTTGTTTTCTTTACACTACAATACGCGCGTGTCCTGCTTTGTAAAAACCATTGTAAGTAGTGGTCAAATATTTTTTTGAACAAAAGTTGTTTTTTTTTTCCTCCAACTCCAAAAAATCGAACAGGGGTGGAAAATGCTATTATAACATAACGTGTAGTTAGGGAGAAGAAGAAGAAAAAAATCTTTGAGAGGGTATAAAACTAGTAAAACAGGAAAAGGGGAAAAAATATTTTTTTTTTAGAGAAAGAA
>JAQIWH010005182.1:0-15195 GCA_034695005.1 Cryptops parisi
CATTTAATACGTTTCTTTGTTTTTCCTAACCTAACCTGCAAAATAAACCCATAATCAAGTACAAGCAAATAGCAACATCAGACTGCCCCGGCTATAACCGGAAAGTACCTTGGATTCAACTCTGGATTCATTAAAAATTGAACAAAAAAACAATTTTTCTGATAATTGCAATTGTTTACAATAAAATTACAGGTCAATTGTAACACTTTATCATTATAGGTACTGAAAATAACTTTTCGGCTGGTCGGTCATCTCTTTGATACATCTTAAACTTTTTTTCATTATTTTTAATAGGGTTTAACAATACGGTGTTTAGTTTTTCCAATCTAACGTTTCATGAAAAATACATTTGGTTTTATTATCATGTTCTTGTATTATGTTTTTCAAATACTAAGATATATTTTTATTACAAAAATATAAGACCCGTTACATAATGTTTAATTGCTGCAAACATATTAATTGTTTGTGTAATTATTTTTTTATTTATCTATTAATTGATAATTAATCATCATTGTTAGGTGTCAGTAAAGGTATATTAAGGACATGATTTTTTAGATTGAATTTTTATCTCGAATTTTTATACAAAAAATTTTAATATTGAGTTTTTGTAAAAATATTTTGTAGTAATTGCAATATACTCACTCTGTAATGTTGACTGAGGTTCCTTGATGATATTATACTCTGGTAGCAGAGAAATATTTTGAAACCAATTTTATGGATTTTCTTTATAAAATATAATGAACTATTGATATATGAAATTTCGAATATCGAAACGATTTATCAGAACCTCGTATCTTGGGTAAACCAACGTGTGTACCCTTTTTGGGTAAAGACACACAACTGAAAATGCCTTTGGATATCGGGTATCTGAGAACACAATGAAACGTCAACATCCGGTGTTTACTTTATCAGGAGAGAAACCTACTCCTCTGTACCTTGACAGTAACACTTTATCATCATAGGTACTGAAAATAACTTTTCGGCTGGTCGGTCATCTCTTTGGTTTACATTTTGTGGTTTCTATTTAGCAACTGTTTTGATCATTCCAAAAGTACTTCGATGTTAGCGAAAAGTTCTAAGTGCTGTTTGGGTTGAAGTTTTATTACTTTGTAACTTTTTAGGTTTTGGCTGATATTCTATTTACACGTCAAGGTTTACAGTTTATACAGCTTCGACTTTTTTATTTTAATTTGCTACATATGAATCTGATTCAAAATACACATGTCTTCATACATTTGGTTACATTTTCTTTTCTTCACCAGCTGGGGTGTGCTAGAAATGATCATTTCAAAAGCCATAAATTAGTTAGAAATGACGCGGGGGAAAGTAATAATTTGGTCATAAATTCACTGGACGTGCCAGTGTCAACGTTGGAGATAGTGTTTTGCGACTCGATGTGGATGTTGAAGACAGTCTTACGATTCGAAATTCACGCCTCGATTTAATAACCCGAGGAAACATGACGTGAATTACAAGGTTATTACCTGTTAGTCAATCAAAGATTTTCTGGTACAATGTATGCAATTACTATTGGATTGCTATGTCTTTATCCTGAGCGTAAACTGTGTTGGAGATAATATATGGAATTTTAATTATGTACATACACGTACAATAATAAAATATTTCTCTCTTGACATGGTTTTCATTTAATGTAACAGTTTTCGTACTCACTATTTATTGTGCTAAATAATGATTATTTGGCTACGTCTCTTTGGAACATGTCATTTTGCTATTTTGTGGGTACTTGGGTTGACATTGTAAAATGCTTAGCAAACTTCTTTTTTTTTAAATTAAATAAGAGTTTTTATTTTATTTTATTGAGAGAATCACGCTTTTTCAAAGATCAGGTGCACAATGAATAGTTTGTGCAGACGAAACATCAAATGAAAAATTCATAACACCAGTAACAGTGGTGAATTCCAGCAAAAATCTGCAAGTCAGACTTAGCCTGAGACACCCTGAGTGCAATTTATTGTATAGGTTTCTCTTCCATTCATTGAACAACAACCATAAAAGACACGATACCATAGAAAAGTTGGTGGAAAGATAAAATATAAAATTTGTGAACATTTGAATTATAAAGACTTTTACCGAGGAGTGTATTCAGGGAGGGAGTTTAAGAACAAACAACCCTGAAAACAATAAAATACCTAAAATTTAGTAAACTAATGTGTTTCCATATTACATATAAGCAGTTATTCTATTAAAAATAAGTATTCTTAAGGGTTGATCTCAATAACCTTCATAACTTTTTGTGTATATATGTTACATGTGAAACAATTCTTAGATCTCCCCTCTCAAAATATCCAAATTGTAAGTCACTCTAGCGTCTAGCCAAACCAAATTTCTGGATATGATCTAACTTGACAGCGTTAGAAAAGTTGCAAACAATGTACCGGTACTCTCAGATTTGGGATGAACTTCAAAAAACTTTAACCAGTGTTGTCGTTATTTTAGTTTTTAGGTTGGTTTGCTGGATTGATCATCAAGTAATTAAACAATTAAAAAAACGACTTCAAAAATTGCGCAGGATAGTATAAAATAATTTTGTTCACAATATAATTAATTACTGTATACGTTACTGAATTCTATTACAAACTGGTTTTGATGTTACTTAATATTATGAAATAATATTGATATGAATTTTTAAGACGTATACATTGAAGTAGGTGCAACATATATGCATACAAACGTAAATGAGTAATATTGCGCCGACTTCAAATGTACACGTTTTAAAAATTTATATGGTTTTAAAATGTGCGTGTTATTACTTAACCAGTAAATAACCCGTCAAAAATAACGGGAAAGTCTTTTGTGTTCATTACGAAATTTATATTTTATCTCATGTTGCTCCGCAACATTCGATTACGTGTAGCAACAGCAACACGACAACCACTTTAAATGACTCACTTTTTTTGCAAGGTCGTCTTGGGGCTAGGTTCCAAAATACATTATTTGAGTGTCATGTGATGCCTTGTCATATGTCATCATATGACGTCATATGACGATGCACGTTTTTAACTAATGACATGCCAGAAACGCACCAATGAAATTCTTATCTTTTTATTATTTAGGATATAATTTCATAATATTAAGTAACATCAAAACTAATTTGCAGTAAAATTGAGTAACGTATGTCGTAATTAATTGTGTCGGAAATAAAATTATTTTATATTTTTCTGTGCAAGTTATCGTTTGTTGATTGAATTTTATTATTCACTCGTATAAACCTATTTAATTGTTCGATAGTTCCAATTTTCTATAACTAGACATTGTTTCCTTACTTTTATGTCTGTTGGAAGTCAAGTAAAACTTTGTGATAGCTCTATTATACCATGTACTGAAGCCAATTTGAAAATATTCGGTTTTTTTGTTTCACACAACTGCTAGCAAATAGCTTTCTTAAGACCGAACATTGGTCGTTTGGTAGATTATGTGGAATTTTTTAGCACATCATTTCAGACAAGTTCTGTTTTGGATTTTTCTTTTCTGACTTTCTTGCTTTGTCATTTCGCATGCAACTTGTGTTCAATTTGGAAAAAAAAATACACACAGGGATCTCTTCAATTCGTCACTGCTCCTGTGGAGGCGGCTGACCTTTGGGGTCAGACGAGTCGAGCTAGGGGTAAAAGCTCCCCGATGGGTTATGGGAGGAAAAGCCACAAAACGCCAAATGAGTTGGGATGGCAAAGAATGAAACGTTTTCTTTTCATATGTTATGTATATAGATATAAAAAAGTAAGTAAAAAGAGAAAGACACGATTTTTTACTCTCAGCAATAAGAAACGTAGAAGAGCAATGTAATGTAATTTAAGAAGTTAGGACCAAAATTTTTAATGATGGGTAGAAAGGTTCTGAAACGATGAAGAAACAAAAGAAGTTGGAGGGTACCACCCTACACCTACTACTAGAGCATCATAGGGCAAACGTGGTCGAGATAATTGAAAGTTTCTAAGGGAATTAGTTTGTCAACAGTGCCATACGTGATGCCAATACTAATACGTGTTGTTTAATTGCGCGGCGTTCAATTATTCTGATCTCAGATTCATGGTGTTTGGTTTAATTTCCTTATGCTCGAATATGGTTATCATCTCAAACCATTCCCATGTTCACTGTTGGCTTACAAATGATTGAAATAAACCATATAAACTTATCGTGTTGTGCAATGTTAATGTATGTCGCTATTGCATGGCATGCTGTTGCAAAAATATTAACTTTTTTCTAGCCTGTGCTGAATATTAAAATTAATGATTTAAATCATAAGCATTGAAATGATCAAAAAGTATGTATATGAATGAGTAATATGGGGGTGTGCAGGTAGAACTTCATTTATTATGAGAGGAATTTTTTTAGCATTTTTTTGTCAGTTAATATTTATTTGTTTTATTTGATCATTGTTTTTTTTTTATTATTTAAAGTTAAATTTTTATTTTTGATATAAAAAATAATATTATTTTTGACAGCAATTTTGTCATTGACACTACTTTGAAAGCTGAAGTATGGATTGACTTTCAAGAGATTTCGTTATCTGGCAATGTCATTTTTAAGGGTGCATTTCTGTAGTTAAGGTATGTACTTCAGAATTGTATACAACTCCACTAAACTTTGGTATGAGGAATGGATTAAACTAAGTGTTTACACGTACAAATAATCAACTTTGATCAAGATAAAAAGATAACAAATAGGAAGAACTTCCTTGCCTTAACTGACTGGGTAAACGCATTCACTTTCACATCTCCAGCGTTTCGACCTCCTAAATAAGGTCTTGTTCACGGAAAAGGAACATAAAACCAAACAAGAAACAAAAATAGAAAAGAACTGACAGTAACACATCAAGAACTCTATGACTTTAAAGCAACCACTAACCACCCTATGCTCAAGAAATTTACTAATACAAATTAAGAACAAGACAACCTAAGCCATACATATACAGTACATATACAGTGCAAGCAGATTACCTGTATGAATTATAGTACTAGTTCATATACGCATTTGTATGCATTGGTTATACATAATTCTATACAAAAATTATTATTTGGATAAGCATTTCTAATAAAAAGCGTTTTATTCAGAATGGAAAAGTTAAATTTCTGTTTTTTTTTTTTGTTTTTGTTTTCAATTTTCTATATAATTTATGTTAATATTTTTTATAAAAAAATAATACTATTTAATTCTCACGTCACAGTCCTACAATAGGAATAGATACATGTTTTCTGTTTTGTCAAGAGTTTTTGTCAAAATTTTGACAAATAGGTTGCCCAAAGCGTTTTGTGTAATTCAATTCATTTCTACAACTGCCATACATTCATTAGTGTATAAAATGTACATTTTTATATCTAATATTAGATACATTAAGTAACAGTTTAGTGACCTCGTTAATTTATAAAAAAAACATCACCCTAAAAATTACTTTCCACATTAGTGTAACTCTGCTGGAATGAACTCAAGAACAACACTTTTCATTATAACAGTAAATCCAATCAAGTTTAAAAAAACTAACTTATGTGTTTTATTTATAGCATTGCACAATAAAACGCTTTTCTAGAAAAAAATGGTAATGACATTGTGATTCATTAATGTTATTGGGTGTTTCGAGACATGAGATGTCATCATTTATTCTTTCTCTTGACTTTCTCTTCCGTCTTGCTTTGGGACATAGTGTGTGGTGGGCGGGCGAAGCAGCAGCTGCAGGGGCGAGGTAGGGCTACATTGCCCAGCAGTTCCTCAAGGGAACCTCAGGTTTGAGCACACCACACACTATTCGAGCACGTGTTGCCGGCCAGTAAGGACGCATTTCTAGCAGACTGCGCGGCCTTTGCTATAAAGTCTTCAGTATCAGGCAGACTGAAATCTTGGATTTTCTAACACCCAAAAGCACGACATAGATGCACGTCGCGGATATAATTATTATAAACTGTTGTTGGATTACGCTCCGATCAACGCTTGTACAGTACTAATTCATTGACTCGTATTGAAAAATTGTCAGGCTCATTTAGCACGAACAAGGTCGAAATTGTCCGTTGTTGGGAAGAAAATTTTGATGTGTGCCTATCGCATTACGAGTTGATTCCAATTACAGCAGTTGGTCGTTTCGAGTTTTTCCGGTGATCAAGGAATCGAAAACAAATTTGATCGAAAGAATTTACTGTTTTTGTAACAGTAATTTTTTTTTCGTTTAGTCTACCGATGGTTTTTTTAAGTGGCATGTGCTCCTGACAATGAACTTGTGATGTTTGCTTAATCAGATCGGTTTTCTTCCGTTCCAATTTTAACGCCTGCCAACTACTCTCTTACAACTCAATCAAAAACAACACTACACACCCAACAACCTCAATGTTGTTTCTTTGCTGGTCATTTGTGAAAACCTTGTGCTCACTGTGGTTTCTTCTTGCTCTGAAGGGAGTGCTGCAAGAGCTGAAGATTTACGACAACCCCACTTTGGCTGAAGTCCAGTGTGAAGACACCATTCAGGTAAGAAGAAAAAAATATACTTTTTTTTTATAATAATTATTTTTCTCTGTCTTTTTTCTTCTTAAATATATATTACTTCATCTTTTCTTTTCTTCCGTTACTAACCATATTGCCTTTTAACTAAATGCAATTTTAAATTTTTAAATATAATTCTTAAAAATATTGTCATCTTACTTAAGTGCAAACTCATATGTAAGAAGTTGAGTGACCTTGACATTTACACTTGTGGGCTAGGGGAAAAGATTAAACCCAAAAAAACATTGTCTGGTCCGACAACTATAAAAGATTTCTTTTATTAACGCATTTTATAATACTGTGTAATAGGGACGGGACATTTTATTGTGCTGTAATGCAGTTATCATCTTCCGACAGGCTTTCAATACCTGCCTGTACTGTTCCTACTATGGGATATGGTTGAAACAACACTTTCCAACTTGACTTGTACATGACATCTATTGTATTTGTAGATACAATACCCTGTTAATATAAACTGCCGAATCTTGTTGGCTCTGGTTTTCTTATCTTAAAATGTAAGTTAAGATGCAAGGTATGAATAACGTTATGTTTTAATTATTTTTATGGGTTAGATTGCGCATGAAAACAATAAATACTGCATAACATAAATACACTGCAAATCAGTGGAAAAAAATAACACTGTAAAGTGTGTAGATACTTCTCGTTTTATGCGGTTGCTTAAAAATTTTGCTTGATAAAATTGTAATTATGGGAATTTTTCCCAAAGTAGTTTTAAAATTAAGAATACGAGGTTACATTGAATCGCTACAAAAGATTGTGTAAACTCGTGTTTAACAAAGATTACTTTACTTACATACTTATATACAGATAGCTTATAAAAACTATTAATGAAAATTTAACACTCTAAAGTACACCAAGTATCCGTTTAACTTTGTTTCGATTAACGTCGTTTCGTTATAAGGCCGTTGTAAAACCTACATAGTACAATATACCGTAGCATAGCTTACACTTACAGTAATTAACTTATTGTTAATTACAGTGATTTCATGTAATGTTGTTTAAGTTAAAGTACCGGAAGAGGAACCTAACGACGACTTTAAGTGAGGACTTGGTGTATACAGGATGATGCAAAATCGACATTTTGCATCATCTCACATTTTAAAGTGTTAAATTGACGATTTGATGAAATTCGAACACAGTATACTTTTAAGGACGGCTGTACCTAAATTACAATTTAATTATAATTTTATTTTGTATATTAAACTTAAACAAAACTAAACAAAGTAGATATTGTACAAACTAAAGTAAAAATAATTATTGCTAATAATGAGTATAATCGGTAACGATAACTAATCATTACTTAAGATAATGAGTGACTTAATTGTTTGTATGTGAAAAGAAATACTTCACTGACATATGTGTAAAACTGGTTTTATTCTGCTTATCTTAACGATAATGGAAAGTGACAATTTCAAAATTTGACACTGCCACAAGTTGCTTGTCTGTGTTGAGTATCAGTTTTCATCGGCAACCAGACCCATTTACAAAGTTCAACACCCACAAAAAAATTGATTTATTTTCAAGCACTGTGTTATTGTTATGATATTCATATGCACTTAGTAGCCTGTGTGAGTTGAATGGCAATTGAACGTGACATGCAAATCACTCAATAAGCTAATGTTTACGACGTGTAAATTCAATATTAAATGGGATCACTGCGATTGCGAACCAGTATCTTTTTTCTGATCTCCTATTAAACGATGTTTTTTTTAAATAATTAAAATGATATATTAAATTAATTGTCAAACGATCATTATTTACTGCCTGTTCCTACTGTATTAGGTATCAAGTTCATTTAAAATTTACTGTTTGTTTTGATCAGTATTTTTCATATGCAGTGTCAAATGAGATAAACAATTTAACCAAATGCAAAAGTTAATGCTTGATATATAAAGGCAAGGCTCGTTATATGCGAATTTCGATTTATGTGGTACTCTCAAAACAATTTATCAGTTTACAGTGATTTTTTTTAAAGTATATCTCGTATAATAACACACTTGTTTATCAGTTGTACACAAAAATGTCATGTATGTTGTACATTCATGTAACGCGTATTCGGATGTTATTGATTTACTGTTGACAAATGCCATTCCATTCTATGGTATTCAGACTAAGCGCTGCGATCAAAAGTGAAAACAGCTTGGTCAAAGAATGCACAGCTGAATAAATAAAATCCAACTAGGCTACCCTAAGAAAATATCCCATTTTGAAATTTTATTACGATAATATGAGCCGTCTGAAGCCAAAGGGTTTGAAGCCAAAACTAACCACAAATTTTTGTGTTAGTCAGTCATACTATAATATGGTCTAACCATGGAGATAAAAGGTAAGGTTAGGTTAACCTTACGTTCTATCTCCATGGTCTAACATAACATACAGTAAGTACACCCACTCTAGATTTCACTCATAATGAGAACCCATTGCTCACGTGAAAGTCATGTATGGAAAAAATAACTTATGGTTCAGCATAGGTTCTAATGCTTAATTCGATTCTATTTTCTTAATTTCCTCAAAATATGAAAAATGTTTGTTAGTTCCCTTTGACTTCAGACGGCTCAATTGTGGTTGGTTTTGTTTCTATGCACATCAAAAGCTGTGTTATCTATAGGACGATGTTATCTAGAACCTTCATTATCCGGAACACATTACATCCTCCAATTGATCACAAATCAGAACAAAAAATGGACTTTTTGAGGAGAAAAGTTTAATGGTGATGTAATCGCAGCAGTTTGGTTTTTTTTTTACTTGATTGTGTTGCTTACAGTTACATAAATTTAAGTACAGTAACTATCTTTAGTATTATGAAAAAGTGCATGTTCAATTGCATTGGCGAAAATTATGAACTGGAAACCTAATTAGTTTGCTTTTGCTTGCTACAATTTTGATTTTCTGTTTATTTGAAACATGTATTGTAGGTACGCCTAAGTTACAATAAAATTTATGTAATCACGATGCTCATTGCAAGTATCATTCATTGTTTGTCTTGACTTCCAGATTAAAAAATAAGGCAACAAGAAAACTCTTTTTAGTCACTTGAAGATGTTATCTTCCAGTTATCTTCTCTCTCTCTCTCTCTCTCTCTCTCCTCTCGCCATATGCCGAATAATAAAGTTTTTAACTGCGCTTCCGGTAGCTCTAGTAACTTTTTTTTTTGTTAGTAAGTTTTGAGAAATACTGGTATTTTTATCTTTGCATCTTGTTTCTCGGATAATGTTGTCACTGTACGTTTGCTATAAAACTGAACTCAGAGTTACTGCATAAGTGAAATCGATTAGTGTAAAAATTACATCAATTCCATGTTACACGTAAAAATATTGCTACGTCTTCTGAGTGTGCTTTGTTTTCGAACATCACTTATTACAACGATCTCAGTTACAATAAGACTGTTGAAGATAATAACAATTTTTTTGGATCTAATACGGGAAATCCCCATTCACATTAAATAACAAAAATAGCATCACATTTACATTAAACTTTTCCGTTATTCTTGACGTTGATGTGTTCTCTCACGTGAGGAGGACTTTTATAGGTTAGTGGTGCATATCCTATGAAGTGGACGGTTAACGTAATTTTACTAGAAGAGCAATTAGTCAAAGTGAAAGTTAGCTCGGTTAATGAAAAACAGGTTTGCTAACGCACATCTGGATGAAGGAAACTCGTATAAGGAGTTAATTTGGATAACGGGGAGTGGTAAAGTGTCTCGAGCAACAACTTCCAGACATTGACGTGTTTAGCATTCAAGTCTGCTTTGAGTGGGGTATAACATGCGTGTGAGTAGGGGTATGACATTTTATTACCTCTGTTCAACCTTATATGCCCTCGGACTGTACTTTCATAAGAGGCTAACAAATAATGACAAACGCAGTGGATATAATTATAATCGCTTGCAATGTAGAGTTTTAGTATTTTATCCAGTATTGGCAAACAGGGAATCATCATCCGACTTTGTGAGAGCGATTCTCTCTATTTTGACCTCTGGCCTCACCAAATTGCACTTGACAGGCGTAAAGCTTCAAAGGTCAGATCTTCCTGTAGGCTTTCTATTCAACTTAAAAGAAAAGTTGTTGGTTTGGTTTATTTTGATTGGGGGAATTCCAAACAACACGTCTAATCTATTTACATTAGAAAAACTTTATTATAGTGCCTTGGCGAGTTGAATATCCGTTGCGGAATTTCCTCATACTTATTTGTACACGGAGAATATGTTACAATTATATAGTGTACAACGTGAGAATGAATGTTTTTTAAAATAATGATAAATAACCAAATTAATGTTAAGGATTACAAACTTGAGTGTACATTTTGTAAAGCAGACAGTATGTGGACCATTACTTTGTGGAATCTATTGTACGTTTTACCGCTTCAACGTGGATTCATTGTTTTAATAAATAGTTAACATACATTTAATATGCATTTAATATTTTATGTGTACTAAATGTGTATTTATAGTGTAACAAAGATGAAGCTTTTTTTATTACAACTCTGTGGATTTGAATGACATATTCAAAACGGTGGACAATCATGCATATTAATCAATTCCAAGTAACGGTATTGTAAAGCATCATACTCACTTTCAAAGAGTTGATGTTAATGTAAAGTGTCAAAGTTCAATGTTCCAGCTGAACATAGACTAAATCGAAAAGTCGAATATTTTTTGTACCCTGGCTCACGTATGTTCTACTCATTAGTTATGAGTTTGATTTAAATTTGTAGAGCCATTCATTTTCACATTACTTCGTAGTAAATATTTGCTTCGCTGATAATTTATGCATTTGAATTTGCTCCATCAAACATATATCAGTATTACTTTTCATTCTTGACAGTGTTCGTTAAGGTGACACCCAGTTACAAAAACTGTTTTATTTACATATTGTGGGATGGATGTGACAGCTGTAGTTCTCTCTTGGGAAAATAATTAATAAATCCTGATGTATGTGAACTGCAAGGTGTAGAAGACGCTACATTGTGATAATTAACCTTCAGGTTTGTTTTTTTATCTGGCCTATGGTGGGTGAGACAATGTTGCATTATACTAGGTGTCATGATAAGTAATAACAGGTTCCTCCCACATTCAAGCAATGAGATCTGCAATAATACAATCTTGACAGTTAACATGAGATGCATAATTACAAATCATGGCAGAAATTCACAAAGATGGGGACTGAATAATAGATCTTTATATTTGTATCTTAAACAATATACTTTTCTTCGCTCGAACGTTTAAACGCCCTGTCCCAGTATATGCAACAACACTAGTGTAAACAGTGAGCTTAGATAACATTATAACAATGATCTGTAGAGTAGGTTCACTTCCAGTTTACAAATAATATTGTTAATAACTGATAACTATAAGTCCAGTACTTAATATTGCAACATAACAATGCAAATCATTTAACATCATTTAAATTTTTAAAAAAATGTATGGTG
The DNA here is from genome assembly GCA_034695005.1 of Cryptops parisi. NCBI lineage: Eukaryota > Metazoa > Arthropoda > Chilopoda > Scolopendromorpha > Cryptopidae > Cryptops > Cryptops parisi. Next base: position 11,935 of record JAQIWH010005182.1, read on the forward strand.
CATCAAGGCAATAAATCAACCATTTTATATAGCCATTAAATAGTCATTTTAATTGACAAATTATGTTGGGTGCTGTTGGTTAATTACCGTCTGCTTCCTACAATTACTTAATGACTCGTTGCTATTATCTAGTTACTACGCCCCGCGGTGACCTAGTAGTTAGTGCAGCTACCTCCAGTACGCTAGGTGGTTTGTTCGCCTCCCACTCGTGCCGTGTGGGCTCAGTTTGGGGTTCGACACCGGTAGGTTTTCTCGGGGTACTCCCATTTACTACTGCATCATGGAACCCTGTTCCATTACTTTCACCATCATCGTTTCAGCACTTTTTCGATTTAATAAAGTTCACGATAGGAAGTCGGTGCAGTTTTTAAACCACAAATCCCTACCTACCTGTAGTTACTACATGCCCTCAGAAAGTTATTGCTAAGAAATCTTTATATTCTTAGGTATACAGAGTAATTTAGAATAATGATTCCTAACTTTCAGGGGGTGATAAAGGGCATTAATGAAACATATTTTAGTCCGAAAATAATTCGTTAACGAGATACAACAAAATTACGGACGTGTTAATAATGCATGGTTATTCATAATTTCGTGATACATTACAAGAATTCACCACTCTATAACTACTTAACAGATCTTTAATTGCGTATTGCACTAAACGAAAGGTAAACTCTTTAAAGTTTTTTTTAGACATTGGAGATTTGATAAAGAAAATCTCGTTGGTTCATGTTGAGTTAATTAATTTAATACATTTGTGAATCACTGCCTCCTAGCGGAAAACCACGGTAACTACGCGCGTGCGGTTTTCTCAAAACAAAACTTGGAGAGTGGTTCAGTGTAATACAATGATCTGTACGGTACCGTAGTTACGAAGTGGTGAATTTTTGTAATGTGTCACGGTTATCAACAACCCTGCGTACATGTAATAATCATCATACCAGCTGAAAGAAGCCAACATTTTTTGATTTTACATTGAGTGTATACGAGTATGGCATCCTTGTTTCCGTAATTATCCAATTATCCGTTGTATCTCGTTACGGAATTATTTCTAAACTATAGTTTATTAGTAAAACATGTTTCTTTACCCTTTGGCATTTCTGAAAGTTAGAAATAGTTGTTCTAAATTACCCTGTATAAAAATGATAACAATACAAACATATCTTGTACACTCTGTAATTGTTTACAGGCCTATGGTAGGCCTGCTGTATATGAGAATGACAACACCAATTAACAGTTGAAGAGCTTATTTTCAAAACGTCTTAAATCTAACAACACAATTTTTCAGGAAACAGGTTTTTTATTTATTCGATTTTAGACTTTGCATATAAACGTGGTTTTTGAGAGTGCTTTTCAGTAGGAAAGAATTAGTTTTGAGTCTTGAAAATAACATACAGTATTTGGAATCAGCACAGTTAGTTGTCAAAGCCTCTTATCTCAAAAATTATTAAAATGGAGATAAGACGTTTTGGAAATAAGCTGTTCACTTGAGAATGAGACCAACTGATTTTGAGGGATCGAATTTATATGTCTGAATATTTTTTACTAAGTATTAGCTTATTAAAGCACGTAGCAAATTATTATTGAAAAACTAATACTGTATAAGGTAATGTATAGCTTTAATGTTTAAGGTTCAGACACAACATTATACTGTACGTATGAAATACCGTTACATACCATGCTATTCATTGGTGGTTTTCAACATACAGTACTGTACCTCTTATTGCATAGGTGAATGTGACATTTTGTTTATCTGTCATAACTTTTTCGATATTAAGTAAAGTTAAAGAATAAATTCACGAATTTCTCACGGGGCTGAGGGAAAAAAAACCATGAACTGGTCGTTGGGACCACTACTCTACATAACATGCTCAACAGGGAATTTTTTCAGTCCTTTGTAGAGGTGGAAATTAGGTTCTTGTGTACACGACATGTTTTCTAATCATTTGCACCGATCGTGTAATTTGGAACTAGACCGCTTGTACGTCGAGAGTTGAGAAGTTTCGACTTGTGAACGTTTTCTCGTGAACGCTTGGCTGCTTCAGTGGAACGATGCAGGGTCTGTCTGCTGTACCATCTGGAGAGAACTAACCAAAACTGAACTACAGCACTGTAGACTCTCCTAGTAGTAGCTCTTTTATCGATATCCTAACAACCCCTATTTTGTTTCCACTGAGACACGACATCTGGTGCTGTTGGAATCTCACCCTGGCTTTCACGAAACGTCCCCAATCAAACAACATCATCCTTCAACTTCATCCATCATCATTCTCATGCCCCACAATTTTTTTCTTCTGTGTTCTTCCCTGCAGACCTTACTTGTGCATTTTAAATTTGTGAGTAGTCTTAAAGCAGTCTTAAAAAAAATAACCAATATTTGTGCAATATGTTTATTTTTCGCATTATACTTGCACTTTAGCCTACGGAAAAAAAGTATTTTTATTTACAAGTCAAAAAAGAGGAAAAAAAACCGGTTTGATTTCGTGTTTACTTCTCGTTGAATGTCATAATACAATGACATCTATTGTTACATTGTACATTTTTGACACATTAGTTTTGTTCCATTTAGCATGACAGAGTGACCTAAAGGTCACACTACAGTTTGAATAGTTAATAACCTTTCATTTTTTTAATTTTTAAAAATTTTGTATTTGTTTCTAAACGTTTCATAGAGAAACGTTTAGATGTTTATGATCAAAACTCACAGCTGAACAACGTACTAAAGTTTCACAATGTACTAAAATTGTACACATACTGAAGTTGTACTTCAATGGAACCATACAACTTACACTAAATTCAAAAATCACGTAAAATATGTTACAAAGCCTGACTCTGTGACCATTTATGTGACACAATTTTTCTTACTTTATCTAATAAATTTTATTATTATAATGTAATCTTATCAAAAGTTTTAAAATTACTATGAACTGTTCAAATTGTAGTGTACCTGTACAGTGTACAATAGTGAAACTTTTATGACAACCCGTGCAACTTGAGCACACTGCTTAGCTGTGAATATTTAATCATATCACACAGTTTCTCAAGTTTTTTTTCTCTTATTGAAAAATAAAATTTAAAACTTAAAAATGAACAATCCAAATCAACAATCCAAACTGTATTGTGATATTTTTGTGCCACACTGTACATACTTCTGTAAACTTTTCAAAACAATATTTATGGACCATGGATGTTCCATTAGGTATAATGTTTTCATCCGTATGCCTTAATTTTTAATATATACAGTGTGTGTGTGTGTGTGTG
>JAQIWH010005183.1:0-15194 GCA_034695005.1 Cryptops parisi
GTACGCTCGTCAACCATTGGCTGATTCATCTCGCTGCCTCCAATTCTGTGCCAGCTAATTTGGGATAGAGTATAGTTATTTCATATTCGTTGTATAAGTATGCTAATGAATATGGGTTTCGGACTTATATGAACATTTTCCTTTGTTTCGATGCGTAGCATTTGTGGTTAAAATTTAAATAGATCGTTCATGAACACTTTGTATACAGGATTAATTGGTAAGAACCAATGCTTGGCATAATCTTCTTGAAAACAATTTTTAAAAAGCATGCATTTTTACTGGTCTGTAAACTTTGGAAAGTAACTGATCTGTAAGGATAAAAATTTGTTTAAACTCACGTAAATGATTTGTTTAAAACTATGGTTAGTGACTTTGTGAAAGTTAATTGAACAAGCTTGCTTTACACAACATTGCTCAAGTTGTATCGCATCAACTCAGTCCAACTGTTTGAAATATTTAAATATAAGGGGTACAAATTTGACTAGACCTTTCCAGAACATCCTGTATAACTTATTTAAGTAATAAACATTTAATTTTTTTTTCAGTTATGGAAATTGAACTTGCTGACCAAACGGTGGAAAATGTTATACCAATTCGAACCACCGCTGAAAGAATTTGCAGGAGCACAAGGTACATGAACTTAGCCCTTTTTTATAATATGCGTTGTATTTTATTCAAATATCCCATAGTATTCATATTGAGCAAAGATATCTACGTTTTGGATCGATCGCGTCTTTGGCCACATGCTCTTTATCAAGGAGATCTCATCACCGATCGTTGGAATATCCTAACCACCAGTGGAGTTTGTCCACCCTTTACATTTTCGGAGGCTAGTAATTAAGTGGTAAACTACGTACACGGTAAAATTCTGATCCAACCATTGATTTCTAAATTGTATGGCGCTTGTAAATTCAGAGTACGACACTGATTAATGATGACCTGTATGTTTTAAACGGAAACACTAATTCGACCGTGCAACTTTATCGGTTAAATTTAGAAAATTTTTGGTGGAAATCAATCGATAAAGCACCTTCTGCTATCATAAGGTACGCAATAAGACTTAAGTGTTATAAGATGGTTTTTGGATTTTCATCATGAACGTAATCGCCAATTTATATTGTAGTGGGAAGGTCGTGCCCATGGCTAGTAATGATAAATTGGTTTATTTCTTCACGACATCATCTTCAAGTACTAGTGCCGGTTTAAATTCTTATGAGACAATTACAGGTTATAATTTAAAGCTAAGAAAATGGCTTGTCATAAACACTTATCCCGACACAGAGGCTAGACACCAATTTGGAACTTCAGAAAAAGGTTTGGTAGCTCACTTTAATAACAATATTTTATTATTATTAATATTATTAATAATAATAATAACCTCACCCAATATTCATATTACAATAATATTTACTATTTAGTATATTAATTCTTCGTTAGGTGACAGTTTTTCAACCGGAGTTTGTATTATTATTTTTGTAGAATTTTCTTAATTTCTGAACCGTCTAATTTCCATTTAATTACCATTTAATTTTTATTAAAATTAAATGGTAATAATTACTATTTAAATTGTTTGTCTGTATTAGTTGAACGTATGGAGGGGGCCGTACCGGGTGACACCATCAGATGAGGTGAAACCAATATATTTTTAGCTTCTCACGTGATAAAAGAATGAAATTTAAAAATAATACAGCAGATATCATTATTTAATCGGTAGATATTTGTATTTTTCATCTTCCCCCGTACCAATTTCACATTAGCATAAGCTAGCATCCAATATCTCAATCGTTTTGAATGGCCATACACTTTGAATGACCAAAAGCGACGTCACACGCAGACAGGACAGCCAATAGAATCCTTGCACGCGATCACGTGACGTGCTTTCCTACACCAGTTGAAGTATGGTAATACTGGGGCAAAATCCAAATTTTTTGTTTTAGGACCGCTACTTTTTGATGATTCAAAATGTATGATCATTCAACAAATTGAGGTAATATTGAGCACTTGAATGCTAGTTTGCTACCTACCTTACTGTTAACCAGTTGCTTGTAGTATGTTTGGAAATTCTGAAAAAGCTGTAGCAATGCGCTGAATCTAGTTAGTGCCCAACATTAACAAGAATGTTTAAATAAAACTAAGATTATTATAAAAAATGTTAAAAAATTCTCATGCTCCCTAATAAGTTAACCACTAATCGCAAAATAAATTAAAAAGTATTTTAAAATATATTTATTTTAATGTGACTTTAAGAGTATTTCCATAATGTCAATCAGTAAATATCACATTATTTAGGTTACCCAATTTTCAGAAATGCTTTGATGATAACGCAAACAAATCAGTGTAAGTTGTGTCACAATCATCATTTCACATGCAATTTAAAGTTATTTTAAATTCTGAAATTTGTTTCTAAATTTGTGTATCTTTGTGTTTGCATCAGATGTTTACATATGTGGTGGCTGGAACAATAATGCCAAACTTCGCGATATTTGGAGATTTCACATGATATCAAAAAAATGGCGTCAACTGCCTTGCACGATACCATTTGGCGATTATTCGCTCGTTGTGTTCAAGGTGAATGTGTACATTTTTAAATACAGGATGTTGTAACAGTGACCTCTGTTACAAACTTATAGGGCATGCAGGGCAGTTCGAAAAGAGCAAATTTATACCATGTGAAAAGTTCCCGGAAAAAATCGCGTCATAGGTAAAGACGTCAGAAATACTGTTTGTAATGCATTATGATAAGATTGCAAGGTTTGCCATCCGCCCACATAACATGTGTTGACTGATGACGTATTGATGACTTATTGCGGTGGAGCTCATCGGCAGCATTTCGGGGGTCTGTATCACGTGACGCGATGTTTTCCGGAATATTTCACTTGGTGGAAAGATGCTCGTTTTGGACCCTCCTACATGCCCTGAAAGTTTATAACAGAAGATCCCGAAACACCCTATATAAAATATCAATCAATCCACATTCTGCGGACCTATTTCAGGATCAGTGTCTCTATTTCCTTCATCGCAGAAGCTTTCGGATCATGAGAATTCGCTTAGCGATACAGTCGTTAAAAGAAATCTGTTGGCAAGCATTTTTGAATTACATTTCCGATTCGTTGAAAATCTCCATTAACACTTGGAAAAATCTGGATTTACCAATGGATTTAATGCAAAGGATTGAGACTGAATTGTACGATTTAAATACCTGGGTGCCACCAGGCCATTGAATTAAGAATTTCACTCAAAATATTTTCTATATATAATTTTATTTTTAAAAATATTTCAAAAGTTATTTTTTTTTTATTTACTAATAACTTTTAAAGTTCATAATTATAAATAAATCAACATTTCCATACAATTGCTTTTTTACAGTGATTTTCACAAAAATAAAACAATCTGAAGTGGAACAATTCTTTAACGCGTTTCTTCTTTGTAGGTTTTTAAGCATTTTCAAGTTTGAACAATCCCGTGGATTTCATTGTTTACCCCTGTTGCTATAGTAAACCTGCGTGGATTTAAAACGTGGTGTCTATTTTAGAGAAATATGTTCATAAATATATATAAAGATAGTCTCACTGTAGTCTCATTAAAGTCTTTCTTAGGCATTATAATTCTCACTACCGGTATAGTCTTTTCGTAATATACCTCCGTAAAATAATTCTTTGGATATATTTTCGGTAGCGGTATGGTTTTTCTACTTTCTGTTTCTTCACTGTTTCCAAGGACCCATATCTCAAGTACTTTATGCAATTGAATTCGCTAAACACAGTAATCAGTGACTCTACAGTCTTTACGTGCAGTTCCCAATCACTTTCTGATCAACATGTATCAAGTTTTTCACTAAACCATTTCTCCAGTATTTTCAAAGTTCTGATTTTTTTTTACATTGTTTGACAAACTCGAGGAACTTGATATTCAGGTCTTATAATTTTTACAGGTAAGTGAACATTGTCTGGCTTTGAAGTGCACCTTGTGCCTTGTTCATTTTTTATTTTTGGTTTTGCAAATATTTTCTCAAAACTTTTGAAACCAAATTTGTCATTCCTGTTGCCGAAAGCATTACAAACGCAATGTTTCTATAACCTGGTATGATGAGTAGGCTATATCTTGTAACGAACATAATGAGTTCCATTCAATTCTCTGACTGGATAGTTTTGTCAGTCTCAATAAGCACATCGTTTATGCTACATTCATTGACATAACTGCCTGCACATCGCAACACAACTTTTGTCACGTGGAAAACTCTGGTCATTGGATAAAAGTCATAAATCCTACTGGATTACTCAGAAAAGATTAACTACAATATGGAAAAACACCTTCATCGCAAAAAATTGGTAGGATAGGTTGAGCATGAACATTTTGAAATCTTTTAGAGTTAGGATAGTAGTAGCCTTGTTGCATAGTCTGTGGCTGATGGAGAATGACTTTTTACTTTTTTATTACTAGTAAAAACCCCAACTTTCTTTATTGGGGGAACGGTATTCTGGGAGATTAAAGTCTAAATTCTAGCCCACAAAGGCTTTTCTTCATTCTTCAGTACGTTCTTAACAAGCAATAAAAATTTGGTTAAATCAGCTTTGCAGATGGGAGCATCAGACAGAAGATAATTAAAGTGCTCAGCCACTTTAATTGTATTATATGTAAGATGATTGTATATACAAAATCGTATCAGCCAGTGACGTCGCTAAGTGAAGGTTGACTCTATTTGATTTTTGTTGACGTTGAGCAGGTAACTAGGCAAATTCATCATTGCTGGGCTGCTCAGCTCACAGTAAGTAGATTAACCGCATTTACTGACAACATTTGTTAATGCAGTAGTTACATTTACACGTTAGTCAGGTAACAATGTTGCGATACAATATCGCAACATTGTATTGATATTGTATCGATACAATATCGATACAATTGCCTCCCATGAGCTTCTCATGAAAGGTCATGGGAGGCATCATAAATGGCCATTAACCTGCATTCTTCTATAATTTTGTTTCTTGGTGTGGAATAAAACGCTTTGGAAAGATCCGTTTTCATTATCCCATAATAAAGCCCGATATCTATGATTTCAAGGATTTCGCAGTAGATGATCATAAGTTAGTTGATGATTTTGGTTTACCCCTAAACTGATTCCTGTGAATTTTCCGAATTAAAATATTTTTCATCTCCCCAAAAATACATTCATCAACGCGTTGACTAAGTTGTGGCTACAGGACGAAAGTTTGTGATATCCTTGTAAATAGGTTTGATCGTTGCTATTTTCCATTGCTCAGGATACTTTTGTGTGGTAAGTTAATCATTGGTAAGCACAATAATGAATTTCATATTAATTGGTTAAACATTCAGGGGTAATGTAGTCTCCAGCAATTCGTGTATGTGGTTTTTGCTGACATATTGTTATTACAACATTGTCAGTTGAGATAACAGAGGAACTATGTAGTGCATGCCATTCATTATGTTGTTTAATTGCATTGAAACATTGTGGTATATGGTGGGATCGGTGTGGGTTTCTCCTGACCCTTGGGTGCAGCAACGTCTTCTCCTTGTAGGGGAAGACCTATGTTGAGTACTCACTGTCGCGATTTACGCGCTATTCGACTAGTATGGCGTTTCTGCGGGAATCCTGCCGGATTAAGTGCTGCTAACAGTTTATTAAAGGCTACGAAGTTTCAACCATGAGAGCCATTAGTGAAACTTAAAAGTTCCTGAAAAACAAAATTCTTAAGCCCACGTTTACACGTCAAACTTTTTCAATCAAATTCCAACTGTTTTTCTGACGTCATACACACGAAACAACATAAGCACTGCAACGCGCAGGAATGGAAAGTAAAGTTGGAATGGGTGGAATTGAATTGAAAAAGTTTGCCGTGTAAAATGGGCTTTAAGTATGTCTGTCATAATGTCAAAGTATTCTTAACATTTGTTTTTATAATATTGTTATTTTCTTTTATAAGACAGCTATTTAAACTAGAAATTTATCGATAATTATCATTAATTCACATTTTTGTCAATAAATTAAAAATAATTTGCGACCCCTTTAATACATCGACCAATTAAAAGCACAAGCAGACGGTAAAACAATACGATATAAACAGAAAAACTCAATAAAATTAAGTTTTAAGGTGTACTGAACTTGATACAGATGCCTAGGATCTATGTTGTTTTCATAGACCCTAGGCATCTGTATCAAGTCAAATATGGTTATTATTTTATTATGCCATGGTAAGGGTTGTAGTTTCAATCAAGGAAAACCAATATTGTATTAATTAAATTATAATAAAAGCCATTTTATAGCAATGTCTTCTCCCTTAGTTAAAGTGTGTTGAGCCAAAACATTGCATCATATTCTTTTTAAACAAATATTCAATTTTAACAATAAATTCTTATTATCGTAGCTAACGCCACTGAAAATTACTAGAACGAAGAATGACATTGTCATCACCATCACACATCAACAAATCACCACCGCTATTCGCTTTCAACATTTACAAGAAAGAATTGGTTTCAAACGGTTATCAACTGCAAATACTCAATGCATACAAACAATTAACTGTATTTTCCTGTATGCAGCCAAGTTTACTACTGGTGTTAAACTTGGACAGTTCGTGGAATGTGGATATGATAACTTTTATTCACTTATCATGACAGAAACTATCGCCAAAACTATCATAGTGTAAACGCGCCTTAAGGTAAGAAGTTTTTGTGTTTTTGTTTTTTCTCTATTTTGTCTTAAGTAATGTTGTCCAAGGCACAGAACTTAAAATTTAAAAAATACAGTACTGTATTCTATATTAAACCTGATCGTAACCCTAAAAATAAACTCAACTCTTTTGGTTTGAAGATTCATTTGCTCAAGACCATCTTGGGGCGTTAATAGAATGGAAACGTTCTGTTTTAGTAGTACTATAGTCATTCATTAGTTATATACAGGGTGAGGTAAAAGTCTGGTCATAGGTAAATATCGCGAAAACCATTAGTGGTTTGAAAATTCTAGTTGTAGTGTATATTGACCATGCACCATGGGCTATCCAAGTTACCGAAGTGACCTTGAATGTAATTTTCAAGGTCATCTAATTATTAATTTCTTTAATATGGATCCCATATGTGAATTAGAAAGCTGATGGCATTCACGAAATAATGCCAACGCACGAAACAGATCGAAAGTCAACCTGTAAAAACGGAAGTTACAGGTGAAAGAAGTTCGGTACGACAGGAAAGCCGGCAGGTGCAACCACAACTACATTATGTATTAGTGAAAAAGCTATGAAAAAGTTTTGGGAAAACCAAAACTGTGGGGTTATCCCCTCCGTATTATCTTACAAAAGAAATTGTTGGCCACAATGTTGGGATTAGCTATTTGGTAGATATGGCCGTCGCTTACCATTCTCACAAACATAGATGAGAATATATCACCACTTTTTTTGTCTACCAGCGGTCACATTGTGTCACTTGGACTCCTAATTGGTGATATGATCTTATGCGGTGATTACCGTACAGACTACAAGAATCAATCCGCAAAGCACCTTCTGTTATAACAAGATGCGCACTACAAATTAAGTTCTCTACGATGAATTTTAGATTTTCATTTTGAACGTTTCGCATATTTTATTTTCAAGTATAAGTTATATCATAAATCTTGAACCTCTGCTATACAGGTCTCGAAACATCCTGTATAAAATGTGGTACATTCCTTGAAGGAAATCTGTTGGCAAGCATTGTTTAATTTCATATCCAATCCGGTGAAAAATCACCTATAAGGCTTGGTTAATCTGAATTTACTAATCGATTTAATTTAAAAGATCGAGACTGAGTTATACGATTCAAATGTACCTGGGTGCAACCAGATAATTAAATTAAGAATTTCACTTCACAAAAAAAATTTTCTCGATATATATATAATTTTATTCATAAAAAATTTCAACAATTTCTTTTTAATTTACAAATATTTTTTTACAGATCAATATTATATACAAATCAACATTTACATACAAGTATCTAAAATAATTTTTTTACAATAATTTTTACAACAAACAAAAATAAAACGAAAAATATCTGAAAGTGGAATGATTGGCAAAATATTACTACTGCAATCGCTTTCATATACAGGGTGTAACAAAAAATAGTTTTAATTTGCAAAACAATTGCACACACTAGTGCAATAGAAGAAGTATTTGCACATTAAAGTTAATTGGTGTAGAGTTTAGCAATAGGATTGGTACAGCTGAATGGTGATTAATCAGTTTTCCTGTCACACAAAATTTTTGTTGTGCCAAGTTGAACAATTTGTATACAACTGTGATGTCACCTTGTTCAACTAATGAAAACTGGTTGGGAATCGAATGTGACATCATGGCTGTGCTCAACTTGCCACACCAAAAAAAAAATGCATGTGGAGATTATACATAAGTAGAATACAACAAATTTGTCCCAAGTTCTCGCTAAGCTTATGAGCAACTAAGTCTGTTACACCTTGTATTGAGATCACTTTGATTTTTCATTACATTCGAAAAAGCTTACTAAGCAACAACTTTCATCATTTCCTGAAATCAAAACCGAGATCGGATTTGTGCGTTTAGTATTTTTTTACAACAGCGTGTATCATTTTTTTATCAGTAGAAATATGCCGGAAAACCATTCCAAACTTTCAGCAAGGCAAGGATTTTCATTTTAATCATCATCATTATTGTTTTGTGAATATGGACGTTTAAAGACTTCACTTACGATATGTCTATCAACCGTAACGAAATAAATCATGTTTGACAGTGAACTTGCTGAGCAAGCAAAAGCAAGCAAGCAACGATCTTTGTTGTAATCATAATCACATCGCAGCGTTCGCAATAAGTATGGAGTCGTATTGCACTAAAATATTAATTTTTGTCCTATAAAGAACTGCATAATGCGCCAAATTATTTTAAATAACAAAATAACTGTTGTACCAAAAAAAAAAAAAAATTAAGTCGATTTTGTATAAACAAAAAATCTCTCCATTTGCAACGATTTGTAAGAGTTGTGTTACAGTATTAGGAAGCTCCGAAGCTTGTATGTATCTAGTTTCTAAAATGCATTATAAGCAAGATTTTACACACAACAATGAATGCGTGTTTTCATCATTGACCGCTGTATCATGTTCATCAAAGTTAGACCAAACAAAGTGTACCTTCGGCATAAGACATTAAGCCTACTTGCAATAAAGCAGTGTCTACAGGGTGTCCACAATTTTAATGATTATAAAAATACCAGCTATAAAAGTGTGAATACATTTTTTTGTTGCAACACCCTGTATATCCAATCTCAAAACTACTGTTACAAATCATAATATTTCAATATAATTGGTAACAATTCTCACATTTCAAGGTTGGATCGAGACAGAATTAGTCGTATTGATTAACGGGGGATGTATCATTTCAGTATATGTACGTTGGCAAAGCTTCTATATAAAGTTCAACAATTGTGATTATAGTTTAAAATGCTATTCATCCTCAAGTGAGTGGATAGAATCCAATAATTTAAAATATAAATTCAACAAACAACTTATTGCGGTAACAAATAATACTGGAAGATATGACAACAAACATGATGCATTTTTGCATTGATATCGCATCATACGATGCAAGAGTGGAAAGCACATTATATTAACATTTATTATGTAGTCTACCACACTATATGATAACATTACAAACCAGAAGAACCAAATTTTGATTTATAGTAAATAAATATTTTGATTTGGAGTGTTAAATTAATTATTTCATCACATCGATACGTTCCGGTAGAGAGCATAATAAATGCATCGACTCTGATAACAACTGTACTGTTTGCACAAAGCGAGACAGCCATATTTGCATATGAACACATTAAAACGCCACCTAAACAAACTGCTTCCCGCAAAATAGAAGTTTGTTTTTTTATAGTTTGGCTTCAACATATTACAACTCGGCTTTAAACTTGTTTGAACAAAAACAAACTTTTTCGTCAAAGTTCGTTATAACTATAGCTCTGTTATAAAATCAGCGATTGAATAAACAGTAGGTTTTTTAGGGTGCTAGAATCCTGTTGGAAGAAAATATGACAAACATGTCAAGGCTTTTATGCAAGGCACAGCTTATTATTTTGCGTTCTGAGGTCGGAGGATCCAGAAGATATTTACTTAGGTCCAAGACGACTTTGGTAACAAGAAAGTCTCACACAGGAAAACAACACTGCTAAATGCTAGCTATCTGCCAATTGAGAAATTGTGTTGAGTTCTATCACATTGGTTCGTTGGTTCGAACTGCCGGCCACTTCTGACACCCTGAGAGTGGCAGTTCCGTTGGCGGGCACTTGTGGTTGGCGGTTGAATCGATGGGTGGCACGGAAATACTGAATTGCATCTGGTAAAGTGAACCTTAACCAGGCGTATAGGTAAATGCCATTCTTGATGAGGAAAGCAGTCACGTCCACATTGTCGCACTGCGTCCAAAGGAAGAGCCTTAGAACCAAAGCTGGAAGATCGAAGCCGATGGTTTTAACAGTTACGTGCGCCAGGGCCAACATGCGAGGTTCGGCCTGTTCACCGAAATCACTGATGCACAACCTTAGTAAGGCTATTGTCGGAAGGATGAGGTTGATGGACGCAAAGGCAAGAATGGTGGCTTGGAGCCCCACCGGAGCTACCAAAGTCCCTCCGAGAAGAAGGAAGGCTAAATCAATGGAGTCTAAAATTTCCAGGACGGTAATGATGCTGGAACCAATGAGCGCTAGGTGTCGTGTCGATCCGTACTCGGCTCCATGGTAGGCCTGAACCTATAATAAATTCAAAAGAAGAAAATTTGGCATCGAACCGGAATTACATCTCCTGCCATAATATAGACTTTGTCAATAATAGAGAGTTTGTGAGATTAAATTCGACAAAACACCAAGCCATTGGTTCGATTTTCACGGAAAATAAGAAGTTTTCAAAAATCGTTGAAATCGAGAATACAACATCTTTGCAGCACGCTGAACAAGCCTGCAAAGTTTAAGCGAAATTCAAGAACCTTCAAAATTTGACAATAATGCAACATCACATGTAAAACAATAATGCAACATCACATGTAAAACAATAATGCAACATCACATGTGCAACATCATTATGTAAAAAAGAAATGGAAACCAATTAGTTTTCCTGTTCGATTAAGGAACTGTTGAAAGAAATTTTAACGAAAGAAATTGTGTTGCTTCTTTGCTATTAATGGAAAAATCCCAAAACAAAAAAACTTAAGTTGTATGAATGTGAGCTAAACAACAGTGTCACCTCAATAGATAAAAAAAATTGATTTGAAAATCATTAAAAAATAATTAACACTAAGCTGAAATATCATGTAACTGTAAGACAAAATTGTGATGGGGGGGGGGGAATCTTTCTGCTCTTTGAATGCAAATGACAGTTTGCTGTATTTTTTTTATATTCTAAAAAGTTCATGGTCTTGTCAACTTTGTTCCACCAGGCCTGTAGCCAGAAATGTTTACCAGAGAGCGCCAGACATTTAAAATCATGAAAATTAAAAAAAAAAAAACCATAAATTTTTAAATGGACAGTATTATATGTCCTAAAAAAGAATTTGGAAAGGGTCCCCTCTGGCTAGCCCCCTGAGCGCCACCTGATAAATATGATCTGGCGCAGAAATATTCGATAACATTTGAAAAATGTTTGACAAGTTTTCCAAATCCAATCAAAAAGTGGAATTTATTTTGTAATTCCTTTATAGTATAAATGATTTATATGTAGGCCAATATATGTTGCTAAAAAAGGTATTTATATTAGTTACATATCGATAATTCTTTTTATGTGGTGTATGACTCCCTCCAAGATGGATGTCTGTATCCATCACACCTGGTCTCAGTGTGTGATGTGTTAAGCAACAATCACACCCAGAATCCTGGAAGTCTGAAATTTAATCAATATGTTGATGATATCCATATAGGAATAAGAATTACCTGTAGAAAATATATTGCAGCTGATATGGTGAGAACAAACCGGAGAAATTGTGGCATTAATGAGATATCGTTGGAGGTGGGAAGAGTCAGCGTGATGCCAGTGTGATGGATCACAGCCATCCGAGCGACCAAGAAGCCCGCATACACAAACCATGCCACGTATGCCAACGGAAGAACTCCGAGTCTGCAAAAGAATAAATTTTTACATCAGATCACTGCAGCAATGAAAAACACTGTGCTCTCATTTTACCTGTTCACTTTGACGTGGAGAGGTTCTTTAGGCAGTGGACCCCAAGTGATGGGTCGAATCTTGCGTCTGGCTTTGATTCGCACATGGTGGTAGGAAGATATAAGCGATCCAAGGTTGATGAGGACAATGGTCAAGTCGGCCAGAAACCAGAAGTAGGTGCTGTTGACATGATCGTAGGAGATGATGTAGAAATTGAGGGCCGAACCTTGGACCACCAACAGCGCTAGAATTAAGGCAGCGTCGATAATTCTCCAAGTTAAGCGACCTGTGCAGCGACATAAAGCAGGTTCGCGAGCTTTCGCCATCCGCTGCTCGGCCCTGAAACAATAATAATGCATATAGTAAATTCAACAAATGCGAATCAAATGGCAACTTGTGAACTAATTGATGTAATTCTCAAAGCATAGGCCTACAAGGTGTTCCATAAAAGGTCTAGTCGAATTTTAAACTACAAATCTGTAGTAATTAATGTGTTAATAACTAACATGTTAGCTCCCCTGTTGAGATTATCAGCTGTATAATAAATATTGAATACTGAAAGTGCAACTTTTCAGTCAGTAGTAAATGAGCAATTAAACTGGCCTTTATATGCATAAAATATCTTGCTATCAATCGTCAAGATACCACAAGATGCTACACACCAAAACAAAGCAAAAAGTCCATTATATACATGGTTTCACAAATGTATAGTCATTTGCATACCTACAACGAGTATGAGACAATAAGCCTATGCAATTATATGACTTCATCTTGTGTTATCTTAATAATTCTTCCCAGAAGGAAATCATTTCCCGGTCCAATTTATATGGACTTTTGCTTTGCTTTGATGAATGGTATTTGTAGTTAAAATGTAGTCTGCATAGTTAACTTTTTAACGAACCTAGTTATACATGAATAGATTCTAATTACATCACACAGCAATTCTCTGCTAGGCTTAATTCATTCTTGAAAAACTTGAGCTCTAACCGAAACAGTGTTAAACGAAAATTGATTTTCCAATTAATAAAATTAATTGGAAGATTAATTTTATAAGAATTAATAAAAATCAAAAACATTTTGGAACATCAGGCACATTTTGTTCCCAAGTCTATCCAGAAAGATGTAGCAAAGTTAAGTAAACAGTGAAAACCAAAACTGAATAAGACAATAACCACTTATTTATTATAAAATATAACGAACATTGGAAATAATCATGTATTAGGTGATTGTTGTCACAGACAAAGTAACTTATTTGTAATAAGATTGTACAGGACTAAAAAACTATGAAAATTGTAATAGGACCTTATTCGATGAGTTTATGAATTACCACCAAATTGGAGTTCTGCAACAATTTATGTACAGTAGTTCGTTTATTCTCTTTTGTAAACAACAAGTAAAATGGAAAGTGTCAAAATGCAGCGTGTTCCTACTTCTTAAAAAGTCTAGTCAAATTTTAACCAACATGCATACTCTTTGACAGCGATTATGAGACAGTTAAGCGTTTACACGGTTTCACCCTGTGTTAACTAAAAAGGGACGCATTTGATGCACAGCATCTGCTGTTAAAATTTGACTAGATCTTTAAAACACCCTGTAACTGTAACTTACTGTATAGTTGGAAACAGCGCATTATGGCAGAAAATGAAAACGACTCTAGTTGTATTTTTAAAATTCAGCAAAATTCTTTTTAATATTCTAAATACAGTCGAACTTCTTTAAACTGCCACCTTTAGTACTAGATATAAGTTTGGTGATAAACGAGGATGGCGGTTTAAAGAGGACAGATTGATGTGTTGGATTTGGAAGATACATTGGTTGTGTTTAGTGGAAAAAAGTGTGTGGGGGGCGTTCTATGGGGGCGGTTTAACGAGGGTCGGCTGCATGTCCATTTTCAGAAGAAAAACCCATATTGTGGAAACTTTTTGAACATGTTTGGAGGTTTTATTTACACTTCATCTTCAACTTCTGCCACCATTTTTCTTAGTTTGCTTGTGAAAGAACTATTAAGAAAAATGGTTACTTAAGATGAGATGTGTTGGCTTAATAAAACATTGAAACATGTCTCCATTAAAAAAAATAAGTTGTGTTCGTTTCTACAATCAATAGAATTATTTTTCTAAATTGAAAAAACATTGTTCTTTCATTAAAGTCATTAACCTATGGAAAGCGTTTAATTGAGATTGATTGACGACATAGCGTTTACTGTTGAAATATTTCCTTTCTTAACATGAAAGTTTCATCTTATCTTATAATCTATCATCTTAATCAATATAATTATTTGTAAGCTCATGCTGTCGCAAACCTCGGAGGAACAGAGTTGTCACTTGAAACATTATATTGGCTTCGTATCCCCATTGCAGTTCGAATATTGTGATGTTAGGGCAGAATCTAGGATCAAGCCATTAAATAAAATAGTTAGTGGTCTGATAACAACCTATAAAATGCAGATAACAAATGCAGTCAGATTAAGTTAGTTAATTCATTTAGTTAAGTTAGTAAATTAATACCATTGAGTGCATGTTGTTGTACGTTTCTCCTAGCCTAAAACTGTTAAAATATGATGACCAATGCATGGCTACAGTTTCACTGTAAACAGCTTTATACGTCATAGTGTGATAGTAGATCAAAAGAAATGCTGTTATCTAGGATGATGCCATATTTTTATGTATCAGTGATATTTCTTCAATTATCTTGTTCAATGGTATTTTCATTTATGATGCAGTGAATGAAGTTTTATTTGCATTAGATTTGTATCTCAATCACTAACATTCCGTGCATTGTTAGATGTATTTGTTGTGTCTGTTTAAGTATCATGCACTCTGTTCTAGATTCGCGATATAAATGTTGATGTGCAAGCCTATATATCATATTAATGAGCCTCGAGTTCATGATATACAGTTTTATATTATTACTAGATGATTGCCCTGGCGTAACATACGCCACCTACTTGTGGCGTGTGTTAGCTCTGTAAACATATGCCGCTTAGCAGCAGCGAATGTCACCCGTATATGTCATTGTTTATCCTGGT
>JAQIWH010005184.1:0-15194 GCA_034695005.1 Cryptops parisi
TTACCTTATGAATGAACGACATCAAAACGGATTAAATTTCGAGCCCCAAAGAAACGTCACGCCCACAACTTGATCTACTTTCGATCACCAGGTCACGAAACTTGATAAAGACAGATATTTTTACACTTTTTATTCTAATTATAATTTCATTATTTGGTTAGTAAACAAAAAAAAATTAATGAAATATTAAATTAATAACTTCATTTTTCAGTTAAATCCCAACATTCGCGATTTCATTTTGTAGTCATACTGTGAAGCATTTAAAAAAGTCGATAGCTTCACATGGTACTGTAGTAGACAATCTAATACATGATAGAAATTATCATATACTTTACAATTGTAATCTAATTTAGATTACAATTGTATATACGCGATAATTATGATAATTAATTATATAATAAACATTTTATAAAACAGTTATATAACACATCAAATTTTGTATCATTAATACAGTATAGCACACTCTGTGCTACATTTTGAGTACTTGATATACAACCATTTTATTGATAACATCTGAACTATTTATGTTTATTGATAAATGTCACCTGTATGTCCCCTATGATGAAGTAACGATTAGGTAAGAGACGCAATGAGGTTACACATATTCAGCCTATATCGAAACTTATCGAATAAGGTTACAGCTGGGTTATAATTTAATTTAAATCACAATATTTTCCTGTATATAAAAATTTTAAACTTTGATAACAGTATTGCCAACGCGGAAATCCTATAACCCCACTCTACAACCTATATAAACAGATTTCAATTACTATACATTAAGCTTACTCACAAATTGAAAAGTGGCAACATTTAAAATGTACATATTAAACGTAATTCGTTATTCAAGCAAACTTTTAAAAGTGTGAATAATAAAATAAAAATTATTACTTAATAATAGTAAAATAGAAAAAAACAAAACAGAATCTACAAAATGGAGGGATAAAAGGGGTAAAGAATACGGTCAACGAACCCTTACAAAAAAAGTAAATAACCAAGGGACTGAACCGAAGTTGACATTGTACTTGACCTGGGTCAGTTTGCAGCTACTAAATTGTTTGACCTACAGTTAGGCGAGAAAACAGCTTCGGATAACACCCACGTATAATGCAACACAGACATAAAAGTTTCGCTAAAAAGTGATCTTTATGCACTTTGAGAGCTTCATTTTCACAAGAAAACATAAGTGAACAGTTTTTTTGTGTGTGCAGAATTTTTCTTGTTTTATGGTGTCCATTATCAAGAGAATTCTTATCGGAATACTGTACAGTGAACGGTGTTGTTTTGTTTTCATTTTTTTTTACCAAACTTCAAAAAACAACTTTATAATGAAACTTTAATGTAAATATGTTTACGGTATAGATCGAATAAACATATACATAACTTACTGTTGTTGTCACTCGTTGTTGTTACTTGAGCATTCGATGCGCTACTTTGTGGACAACACTGGTGTTTCACAGGCAAGTGTATAACTATAAACATACTGTTAGTTATAAGTGACCATTATCACATGACTTCAAGTTCTGTTTTTGCAAATCTGAAAAAAAAATTCTAATGTCATTGCCCTGAAATAATGTAGCCGGGTGGGCCAAAATACAAATTTCTTTATGCACTGTATGTGCATAAAGAGCTACACACAGTTGTACATAAAGTGTTATTTCACACTTTACCAAAGCAAGCTAAGCATTCCATAAGATGCTGGATTCTATACATTTCCAGTGACATACACATAATGTATATTACTTATAATGTTGCCTTTCTATGTAATATATTAGAATGTACAGTACATACATTAGTACAGTAAATAATCATGCCAATACTCTCTAAATTGTCTAAAACACAACAATTTTCCACGTTACACTCGTACACTGTGGATATTTTTCATACAGTATACTTTAAATTAAACCATAATCGTGATGAATTATATTAGTATTTATTTAGTTAACTAACTAATGTCGTCGCAAGCGACGACATTTAGGTATGATGAAAAGCTGCGTGAAATTAATGAAAAATTTCTTTGGCGATGTGGCGATTCATACCGATGTCGATTATATCGAGATCAACATCGATAATGACGTCAGACAATAATTTTAGTCATATAGATATATTAATTAAACGGCCTAGTTTGAAAAAGTGTTAAAGAACATTTTTAAGCACGGTTAGGGTTAGGTGCAATTCCACCTTCCTTTTGAGCATAGCAACAATATGGGCAAAGAAAAATTAGTACAAGAAGTGTGAACTAGTCCATAGACATCGATGCTAGTTCAGATATTTAAACGCAAATTTCTCGAAATGGTAAAAAAAAAAAGTTACTTAACACTCTTTTACATTTGGGAGCTTCAATTGCAAAAATAATAAAAACAAATTTTTCAATTTAACTAGAGTAAAATCCGATTCTACGACTCAACGAATTTCAACATTTCAACCTATAATTCACACATATCGCTACTGTACTCTTTACTATACAGAACCACACAAAAAATACCTCGTTTAACGTATTATAACACTGCTACATATAAAACAACAACCAATATTTATTTTTTAATAGAAAACAAGGATTGAAAAAATCCTTGTTCCAGCTTGGAACAAAGTCCAATTGCAATGTCCCTTCGAAATTTCACAAGTTTCGAATTTAGTTCGTACGTTTTTGAGGGTTATCGTTCGCCAAGAGGTTAGCATAAATTGATACAGACACATGGCGTTAATAAACCATATTGCTAGAATGGAGGCTGAAATTAGCCGTCGGGTTTCACAAAGTTCAAGCACCTTTTTGGTTAAACGTTAGTAACACGTCTGTCCACCACGCGTGTAGTTTCATTTAATTACTGCGCGCGTGCTGTCTGGTAGGTGTCCGAAGCTGCAGGGTGAAATATCGTCAACTAGGATGTCATATGGACTCGGTTAAGCTAATAATTACCGACGTCTCTCACGCTCCATCGTCATTTCATTTTAATATCAACCAGATAAAAGAAGAACCCAACAGGTATCTCGTCGTTTGCCATTTCATCGAGTATTTTACGGTTGATTAAACCACAGAAGATTTTAAATATAAATGACTAAATATTATTAATAATGGAATGTCAATATAATATTTATATCAAATATTATCAAATGCTAAAATATCTTTAATAATTATACAAATATGTATTTTTTTAGTGTACCGTGAATTAACTTATTGAATTGAATTGATTTATTAAACGACCAACTGGGGTCAAAATACAAAATTATTTCACTTCAAATGTAGTAAAATATTTTTTTTCAATGAGAGTAATGTTTGTTTAGTTACTATCGTGCGTTTCAGTGATGAAAATGTGTTTCAATGTAAAAGCCTATGGAGCGCGACTTTTGTCTCCCTGGTGACGTCACCATGGTTATATAAACTTTCGAGCTTCACGAGATCGAATTCAAGTGAAAACTCCCCCGGTGAAAACTTGTCAATAAATTTCAACCGATGATCAAATAACTAGTCATTCTACGTTACGTGCCTATGACGTCATCACCGACTTTTCTTTAAAAAAAAAAAAAAAGTCAAACAAGTAACCAAACAATATATACTGTTAGTAGAGGGACAAATTGTAGATATTATAAAGTTGGAATTACAATAGTGTAAAAAATAAAATTGGGATAAAAAAAATTTGTCAGAGGTGGGATTTGAACCCACGCCTGGATACCCAGACCAGAATGCACAAATCCTGTTCAATAAACAGGAAGGTAACGAGACCTTGAGTCTGGCGCCTTAGACCGCTCGGCCACCCTGACAACTGAAAACAAATTAAACTAAAACTGGATTTAATGTGTTTATACATATTATTAGTACACATTAGTTAAAATTGTAATGTAGGTATATATTTGTTAATAATATAGATTTATTTATTTAATTAAAGTGCATGCTGTAGATGGACACGATTACAAATGAAAGGAATGCATGCAAACAAATGTTAACAACCACCTAACAATGGCATCAAAATATTAAATTTCCTTATGAACATGCCAATGTAACAGATCTACTGTAATATACACTCATATACACATTCATATATTTTTATAAAAAATACCATACATTTAACTTTGTAATTTAAAGGCACAATGATATTCTGGGTTATTTTGTAGTTCACGTTCGTGTATGACAGTCATGCAACTCTATGGGTATGAACGCCAGTTTAGTAAAATAGAAAACGTATCAAATTTATGATTTTAAAGATTCTTAAATAATTTTATTTAATTACTAATTATGCAGAAAGTAATTTTTTGTTTAACTAATCTAACCTTCATACCCATAGACTTAGTTGCATATGACCGCTAAACACCAACGTAAACTACAAGATAACCAATATTATGCAATTCAATTTTCCATCAATTAAAATTATTTTACAGAACACAATTTGCATACTTTTAGGTAAAGAAACCTCGCTTGTGGCGCTACTCGCTTCTACTCGAAATCGCTAGGTATTCAAAGTGAACGAAAAAGCATTAAATATGTGATTGATGAATCAGTAATAATCTATTACATATGTTTTTGTTGTTTAACTAACTATCTATCGCTCCAAACCCATGACGCAAGTGACGTCACAAGCGAAGTCGAACAGAGTACCCAAACGTGTATTAATGTAAATTAGTTAAATGTGTATAGAAACCAACCACAACATTTTGGATAATTTATCATCCAGACATTGAAAAATAAATAACGAATCATTTATCATATTAAGCGGTAATGATGTCATCAATGACGTCAAGTGTGCGAAATACAAACTGTACAAACTTTATCAAAGAACCTTTCCAAAAATAACGTTAACAAATAAGTTATCAGAAGAAAAATCATTGTCACAAGGACAAACATGAAGACAATAAGTTGAAATAAAATAAATGTTAAAAAAAAAAAAGTTTATAAAAAATATTTGTCAGAGGTGGGATTCGAACCCACGCCTGGAATCCCAGACCAGAATGCACAGCCTGCTATTTTAGCAGGAAGGAATTGAACCTTGAGTCTGGCGCCTTAGACCGCTCGGCCACCCTGACATCTGAAAACTTAGTCATCTAAATACAATACTTATGCTATGTAATACTATAGTAGTACGTATAACAAACCGATTTAGACAACGTAAAAACGCTTTATACGAGATTGAGTTAGAAGCAGCTTGCAATCATATTAAATTTGTTTTATAATTAGCTTTTTTTTATACTTTTCATCTTAAACAAAACTAATATAAATTAATAAAATTATAATTAATATTAATAAATAATACAAATATAATTAATAAATAACTAATAAAATTTCATTTGATTTAGTGTTAATAATTTTAGTTTATATATAAATAACTTTTATAATTTTGGTCACTGATTTTATGAATTATATCTTTTTTTTTATAATATTATTTCATATATTTTTAATACATCAAATCATAAAATGTTGTAATGTTGTGGCAATTTTATTTTTCAATACTTTTGGGTCAGCTAGTAGCCTCGCTTGTGGCGCTACTTGCTTGTACTTCGGTTATGGTTTTGGAGACCAGGTTAAATTAGTTAAACAAACAAAAACGTATTAAATGTATCGTTAATGAATGAATCGGTAATGTTTTGTTAAGTATGTTTTTTTTAACTAACCTAACCCGGCCTCCAAACTCAAGTATAAACAATCTAAAAGCAGCTTAACAAGCCTGATAAAACTATTTTACATATGTATTTCCTTTGTAAGTTTGTCACTAAATTAAATATTTAAATATATAAGAAATACAAAAATTATAGAAATTCGTATCTAACAAATTGTAAACGTTCCTACCTAGTAACCGTGTTTTAAGCGAATAACATTTGAATTTTAAAAGATAAACTAAAATACAGTACTGTATTATCAATTTGTTCAATATAATCTTCATCGTTGATCGATTGATTGATTAATTAACCAAAAAATAATTGACACATTTTAAATTTAAATAAATTTTCTTTGACTCAAGAAGCTTAGCTGCTATTATAGTTAGTAGGATTAAACTAAAATCCGGTTCATTTTTTAACACCATACAGGGTGTCCCAAACGTCTGGCCCTATAGGATACATGTTAGATCTAAGATATGGGTAAGATACGGTTAGAAGATAATTTTTTGTAGATTTTTTCAACTTTTCCTACGGAGCCTGACTTTTGAGACGATTGTAAGAAATAAAGTCAAAAAAAAGTTAGAAACAAAGTCAAAAGCAAGACAAAATAAAAAAACAAAAGTCAAAAAACAAGTCAAAGAAACAAAAGTCAAAAAACATGACAAACTAACGAAAGTCAAAAACAAGAAAAAGAATCAAAAGTCGAATAAAGACATCAAAAAAGAACACGGAAAGTCAAAAAAATCAATGAATTGAAAACAAGTCAAAATGTGTTTTGACGTCCTTTTTTTTTTACTTTTGTTCCCTTGTCTTGTTTTGACTTTGTTCCCTTTGACTATTAACTATTTCCTACAAGCGACTTTTGAAACACCCTGGTCAAGATTACTTCTATACGTACTACGTAGAAGTACTCTGGTAACCATGCCCTGAATACAGGGTAAGTCAAAAGTAGATATACTGGTCGGGTTATTTGATCAGTACAGTAATTAATACTTTGGTCACTCCTGGTATACGAGCGTATATAATATATATCTTGTCCTACATATACAGGGTGGGCACCACCACGAAATTTAAAATTTGCAAACACCATTATTTTTTCATGATATACGGTTATACAAATGTGATTGTTGGTGGAAGGTGAACAGAGGCTCATACGGTTTATGTAAAATTTTGTAATATCTTTTCTACGACGGCATACTTTTGGAACACCCTGTATAACACGCAACGCAATAAAAGCATTTTCACAGTTTATTTTCAAGAATATACTTTACTATCACCATCCTCACTTTCAAGGTAATACAGGCGATAATCAATTACGAAATGCACTCATCGAATGGTAATCAAACAATTACCATATTTTGATAACAACCACCTCGTACTGCTATCTCCTGTTAATAACAATAATAATAATCCTAATAATAATAATAACAACAACAACATGGTTCTTATCGATGACTTCGGAGAACACTTTGGTGGTGATAATGAAAAGCAAAAGCCATCATGGACACCCGTGTGTACACAACGTATATTAGAAACGTGGTCGCCTCTTAATTAATACCCTGCTGCACCACGTCGAACCATTGGACCTAGTACTACTTAGTTATAAACTTAATTAAAATGGCCTCATTTTCACCCTCTAGCCTTTTAATATCAAGTACCGAAAACGTTCATTTTCGATGAGGCACATTACCGGCCGAGCGTAACGAAGATATGTACTTTTAATTTAACATTAATTTTCACAACGACGACAGACAAACACCATTTTAACGCCATATTTTGAACCCAACGACAAACAAGTGATAGTTTTAAACAAACACCACACACGTGTTGAGTTTCTAAGCACGAAAAGCGCTGGATTTGCATTTTTCAAACTTTCGGTATTTTTGTTGAACGTATAAAAAAAGAAAAAGCCCATTTATCCCCGTCTTGCCAATACGTCAGTCACGTGATTTTCTTTGCTTTACCCCCTGTTCCACAAAAGGGATAATAAAAAAGGTGGGGAAAAAAGGGAAAAAGATTCTAGGAAGTGACACATAACACACACACACACACACACACACACACACACACACACACACACACACGCACACACAGACGGACCATTTTCACGTGACTACCACCATCTGTTTCCATTGTCAATACACGTTGGAAATTCAACGCTTCCACCATCAAGTTTTTTTTTCCATCCATCCATCCATCTAGGAAGTCTTTGAGAAGAACGATTTCCAAAAGATACTAAAACTGTTCACACAGTTCAATGACCACGATTGAACTACTTTTAAACAAACCAATAGGTTTTTATTTCCATAGTTGTGTTATGAAAATAATTAACGAGGAAAATGATATAACGTAGGTGTTCTTATGATTCAGTATCATTTGTTACCGGAAATGTACAGAATTCACGTATTTGTATATGATTTCTAGTCTTTTTTGGCAAAGTAGGAAATAACATCTGGTACTGGTATAGATCGAACCGTTTACATTAGTTTAGGTTAGTTAACAATATTTTCTCTAAAAAAAAAAAGTAAGCCTAAATTGAAACTACTAACTTTAAATTCCCTGCATAACATAACAATTCCAATGCCAATTTCAAACTATGCCAAAACAGAAGTGAACAATGCCTGAATTATATACATTGCCGGTAACACAAATCAATGAGAATGAAGAAACGAGTTTCAGTGTACCTATATTTTGATGTCACCGGCGGCAATTCTGCATGTATAAAAGTCTAGGCATTCTATGTTTGGGATGTAGATTAAGTTTTCGTTATACACAATACCTTTACTCATTTGGGTGAAAAATTGTAAATAAATAAATAAATCAACAAGACCTAACTTCATTTGGCAAAGTATGAAATAACAACTGTTTACGTTATTTTAGGTTAGTTTACAACAATTTCTCTAAAAACAACACATTATTCCAAATTTAAGCTTAAACTTAACCTAGCTATTCTAATGTTAATTTGATAGATTTTTAAAACCAATTCAAAGCAAAAAGTTAATATAAACATGGATCCGCAAATGCATTGCATACCTTACAACGATTATGATGAGACAATAAGTTTACGTAATTTCACCTTGTGTTACCTCGGAAGGGAAGCATTTGCACCCATGTTTATATGGGTTGTTTGCTTTGTTTCAATGCGTAACATCTGATGTTAAATTCCAGAACTTTTAGGATCACCCTGTACATTTATTTATATACATGTAAATTTTTTTTCCTATTAAATCTTTAGGTTGTCAGGGTGAGTTTGTAATACACGAGTGTTTTTCATTACTCAACCTTTGCGCATACTATTTCAATAAACAACACTCTTTAACCACTGATTAAGATTGAAATTGGGGCTCTTCAACGACGTCTCTTTTATTTGTACTCCTTTTACGAGATGTTAACAAACTCATTTTGTTGCTACATAAAAGAATAACCATAGAAAGTCAGGTGATGTTTTTTTTATCATTCACTCTTATAGATAGATGGAGAGTCTTTATTTCGTTGTAAAATGTATCGAATAATAGAAGAAAGCAAAATAATAATGACATAAAAATGAGCAAAAAAAAAAGAAGAAGAAAGTAAGGGTGTGGGCAGGTTATTTTTCCACCCGACCAAATAATACGGGGTTTACAAGAAAGGAAAACATTATGAACTGATAAAGAGATATATACTACACAGTGTGAATAACCTCTCTTTGGATATGGTACAAATAAGCTGATGATCAAGCGGGTATACCTAAGCAACACCAAAACACCTGTCGGCCTACGATTTTCAACGTTCAACTTGCAACTGACTTGTGTACAAAAATCCTCATTATGATGTTTTTCCGCAAACCCCAAAGTTTTTACTTCTATAATAATAATGCCACATAAAATAACAACATCAACGTCATAAAATTGTGTTGCGTTAAAACGCAAATTAGTGAAAGTGCGAAATTCATCACTTTGAAAAGTAGGCTTACTTAATATACAGCGAATAATCGATATATCTAGCCTACTGTAAGTGAAGATTATATGTTTACGCCAATGTATATAGAATCTAAACTTGCATTTTATAGAATTCCTAGGAATTGTATATAGGTCAAGCTTGATTTAGGCAATGTACGAAATTAACATCAGAATAATTAGACTAAGCAAGAGTTTAGATAGGGTTTGAATTTAAGCCTAAATTTAGGCTTCACTTTTTTTATGGAAAATGGAAAATGTTGTTAACTGCTCAACGAACTTAAACAGATAGTATATACTGTATACATATACAGTAGGGTGATCCTTATAATGAGGGAAAAACAAAAATATTGAGCCTATTTTTTTTTAAATATTAAAAAAAAAAGCACCATTTCTAAAAATTTAGTGAATTTCACATAAAACTTGGAGTTAATTTTAGGAAAATGTAAAAAAGTTTAATTTTGAATAAAGGCACCAGCTTATCTTATTCCAGTATTCAAAAAAGTAATATTTCCAAAATTTGGCCCATTGTAGATGACAATTCGGTCAGAGGTTGCTTCCAAAGTTTGAAAGATTGGTTTGAAACATGGGCAGCATAAAACGCAATTTTTCAAATCTTGGTAGCGACCCCTAAATATTGTTCAACATTAAACTAATTTCACAAAAAGTACGTTATTTCAATAATGTAACAAAAATTCAGAACGTGTCCCATCTATTTTTTCAAAACTTAAAAATATGAATCACCCTAATATACAGTATATTCTATATACAGTAGTATATACACTATTCTTCATATATAACGTAGCTTGTGACACCTTATACAGTCGTTGATGTATGTATCTAAATAATTCCTCATATAAAACGTAGCTTGTGACACCCTATACAGTTGTTGATGTAATATGACAAGTCTTTTAATTCCAATAAAACCAATAAACTTGTACCATAAATACCGTACAAAAATAACCAATTTCCAAAATTTAACTTATGTCGTATTCCAAATTTACACAAAACATTTTCCAAAATGACACGTAAACGACTTTTATTGTAAGAATGTCGAAATTTCAATACATCTTCACAACGCATATTTCGCAACGTTACCTTAGAAACGTCGGTTGCATCTTTTATTAGACTTGCAACCACTTCAGCAAAATCTTTATCAATAAACCATAAGGTGGATATGACAATCGATAACAACAAGAACAACAACAACAACAACGAATCAGATGTTCATGACATGACACACAGTTCGTTTGGTTCGTCATTACGTTGATATAAGGAACAAGTTCAGGTTTTGACAGGGTCAACGACTTGACTAGAAACGCGTGGGCGTTTAGGGATGATTGAAGTTATAGCAATGCCACCCACGTTTATAAATAAAGGGAGATATAACACCAGCAACACCTTGTTTAACGTTGATAAACTAGGAAGTGGCAACGAGAACGCAACGCCACTACATCTATTTGCTGCCATAATTGATGCTTTTGCGTAATAATTAAAAGAGTGGCGCTGAACTAAAAGTTGTAATCAACTACACAGTTGTTGACATAGTAATTTTTAGGGGTGTTTACATTTAGGCTCTTCCTAAAAGTGCTTTGTTCCAATTTTTTTCTTCTTTTAATCAACCCTGTTTGTTTGTTCTACTGCAAAATATAACTTTAAACTGATGACAAACAAATTTATCAACAGAAAAAAAAAGATGGAAAACAAAATGGTGTCAAGTAAATATTTCTTTTTAATGTTAACTTATCATCAATAAATTGATTGTTTGGTTGATAACTTTTCATATTACTGAACAAGTAAATATATCGAACTGTTATATATATACAGATATACTGTATGTACATATACATAATGCAAAAAAAAAATCCGTTTTTATTAGTTTCTGCTTGTTTCGATTTATATGAAATTCGATTTATGCGAATTAAAACTTATGAGTAATTCAATTTATGTTTGTTTTGAGTACGTTAATTCCATTTTCTGAACGTTTCGATTTATGCGAAATTGAATTTTCGTTGAGTAATTCGATATTTAATTTATGGAGTTTTGAATAAATGCATTTTTTAGATTTATTTATCTAAATGTGCGATTTTTTTTACGAACTTGTGCGGTTTTGAATTTATGCGAAGAACTGATGCGGTTTTCGTATTAATGTCACTCAAAATTTTTTTTTAATTAATAATAAAATCAATATAAAAAACATTTTTAAAAAAACTATCAAAATAAGTATAGCTAAAGTGAATTAGTATAAAGGGTGATCCAATAAATTAGAAAAGAAATCGAAAAACTTATAGAAAACTTATATTAAGTTTTTAAATTTCCCGACTAATGAACAAATAAATAATCATGCTACGTAAACAAATGAAAAACTCATTTCCAAAACGTCTTAAGTCTATAAAAATACAATTTTTCACGAAAACTGTTTAAACTGAGGTGTTTTTGAGTAGGAAATAATAATAGTTTTGAATCTTGAAAATAAATTAGTTGAAAATCAGCGATGCACAGATTTTTAACTCAAAAATGATCAAAAATGAAGATAAGACGTTTTAGAAACAAACTCTTCAGATCTTCTCAGAATTAAATGGTACCATAAAACAAAACAAACGTTACACCCACACGCACAAAAAAAAAATAATATGCGATGATGTTTAGAAAACAAAATCGAAAAAATTTATATTAAGTTCATGAATTTTCCCAATTAATAAATAAGAAAATAATTACGTAAACGAAATGTTTTCAGAATTAAAAAGTATACCATAAAAAATAAAACAAACATTAAACCCATAAACAAACAAAAAACCCAAAAAAATTAAGTGATGACGTTTGGCAGAAATGTCAATGATTGCAATCACTCATATTTGTCCTAAATGGACTTTGTTGATCTACCAATCCTTTATTGATGACATTTCCAGAAACTTTGATGATCGATTGAATCATTGGTACCACTCATAGTTTTCTATGAAAAATAAAACAACATTTCATTTTATCCACAACTGCTGTTCCATTTTTTCCATTGAAAAATGTCATATGGAGTAAATACGAACATTATTACGATATACGAACTATTAACATACGAACTATTCGATCTATGATAGAAAAAAACCAATAACTGATTAGCCGCTGATGATTACGGCTGATGATTACGGATTATATTTCAAATGACGAAAATAAAGGACAGCTCGAAATCATTTTTAAGAATAAGTTTTATGCGAATTTAAATTTACGCGATCTTTAAATATTTCATTTATGCAAGTTTTGAATATAGTTCTATTTTTCAAATTTTGCGAGTTTCGATTTATGCGAACTTTTATTTATACAAATTTAGATTTATACGATTTTTGACTAATCAAATATCCGATTTATGCGAGTTCTAAGACCGTTGTTCCATTTTACATGACGTAGGTACTGCAAGATTTGATTTATGCGAATTTCGATTCATGCAGATTAATGCTATCTTTGAGTAATTCGCTATTCGATTTATGTTTTGTGTAATTCCATTTTGTTTGAATTTCTGCAAATTCTGATTTATGCAAATTTCAATTTAGCAAATTTCAATTTATGCGAAATTGAATTTATTCGATTCTCGCTTCATCCCAACTCACAAGTGAAGCGTACAAAATCGAGGAAATTGAAGACAAATCAAAATAAATAAAGGTAGAGGACAGCACGGATAAATAAATAACGTATGATCACCGTACTAATGATAAAAGGTATTTAAAACTCTGATATACAGTTTCAAAAAATCGATTTTTTCGATTTAAATAAATATTTATATAATCATAAAATGCGTTTATTAAAAATCATTAAGTCATTAACATTATTTCTTAAGTTAATTTTAAAATTGCTTTTGATTTTAGTTTGACTTTCTATGTTCTCGTACTATATATTTTTGGTCCATTGGATTGTTTTCAATAAAGTAAGTAAGCAAGTAAGTAAATTATAAATCCATGTCGTGTATTTCATCACTATACATACTGTACTGCGTATAGCGTAGGTATCTAAAGTTTCTAATTTAAACCCTAAACCGTGAAGATAACCAATGTTCTAATTTGTACGTCAAGCTACCAGAGATGTGGTTTTGCAATAGTAAAACTGATACGTGTAATAGTTAGGTTAGCCTACGACATTTCGCGTGATTGATTCTTGGGTCACCCCAAATGAACGTGGAGACACCAAACATGAAGACACCCGTCTTATGTTACCTATTTGTAACTGATGACAAAACGAAATTACCGTTGCGAATAAGAACGTACAAATTACTTACAGATGTGCAGTACGTCTGTATCTGTAAACAGGTGATTATTATAGTGCAAAATTCATAATTTTAAAAAATACTTAGTTAAAGTGTGAAAAAAATTTCATGACATTCCTAATTAGGGGGTAAAAATCAATTATTTCAAGAAATACCTAGTCAAAGCGTAAAATCCAGTTATTTCAAGAAACTCTAGTGTTGAAGACCTAACACACTCAATTTTTGATGTGGCAAGTAGAGCAATTCGTGAACAACTGTGAAGTCAGCATCTTGTCCAACCAACTGGTTGGCCAGAAGTTGATGTCACGATTGGTCACACATTGCTCCACTTGCCACACAAAAAAATTGCTTGTCCGGAGGTTTTGGATTTGTTAATGTGCGATATCCACTAATTGAGACATTCATCACATCAAAATATACTAGCTACAAGTGTAAAATTCGTCAAAAAATTAGAACTATAAGTTACATGCTTAACCTATTATAACTATAACCTGTACTATGTACATGTATTTCATAAAACATGGTATTTCACGTAGTAAGAAAATATACTGTATTAGAATCCATATCGTACTGATTGGATATTTTACACTTTAACTAAGTTAAACAGTGAATATCCGATTTCAATGAACTGATTAAATTTCAGCTTATTTTTTACGCCCTATCATTTTATTCCCCAACTCATAAAATCAATTCAACACCTCGCTCGCGCAACATCATTCATCACCACAAGCATAAATCAAAACTTAAAACACAAACAAGTGATAAATCTTTTTTACAATCCTTTTCGGATTCCTTTCATCCATCTTTCAAGGACTTTACAACCATTCCGTACAAAACGTCATATCCGTTATTTTCACCAACCATAAAAAAAAAAAGATCATCAAGGAATGTTCATTATATCAGTTTATACCAACCCCCAACCTTGTTCTAGTTTGATATTTGATTAGTCCGAAAAACCAATGAATGGTTTTATAGGCCTACTTTGGGGACGTTCGTTTCTAGGAACTTTGTAAATAACAATCGTGACAATATATATATACGAGTGTATGTTTATCGTGGCAATGAACTTAAATTTAAACCCATTCACGTTTATCTAACTCTCGTTTGTTGCTGGGTTTATTTATTAATTTGGTTTGTTTGTTTGTTTGCTTTTTTCAGACACTCGACAAATGTCGAATCGCTCAAGATTCTGCTTTGTTTCATTTGTGAACAAACGTTATAAATTTTGGCTAAACAAGTAAGTTACGATAAGTATTGTATTCATGTATATGTTACCAGCAATGTATAAAATCCAAACTTTCAATAAAACACCTAGGTTTTGGCAATGTATGAAATTAGCATTTTACGTTTTTGCAAAAGTGTAGATTAGGTTTAAATTTAGGGCTAAATTGTAAAAAATGTTGTTAACTAACCTACAATAGTTTTAT
>JAQIWH010005185.1:0-15194 GCA_034695005.1 Cryptops parisi
TCCCCATTGACTTCTACACATTTTTTGCAACACTACTGCATCTTGTGGCCAAACCTATGCACTTTCTCTGATGAAGCGCAGAAAAGTACTTATTCTTACCACTTTGTTGCACGTGTAAACATTAAATCGCCCAAAAATGGACTTGGTCTCCTTGTGCTCTGAACCCTTCATATACTTTCTTAAAAGAACACTATCCAAATCAAGAGCACTTACTTAGTTATTAAAATCACTAATGCGTTCCACAGTATATACTGAATTAGCAAAAAACCAACGTAAAGTAGAAAACGACCAAAGTCGAAACTACTATATAACGAGGTATGACTGTATATCGATATTTTCATGAAGCGACAACACTGTAGGATAATTCCAGTATGTGTCACAAAAATCGCATAATACAAAAAAAAGTTTTTGCATTTAACGAACATCTGAAATAATTAATTTCATCACATATTAACAAATATATCAATGAATTCCTGTATTACCACAATAAATCAACGATTTATAACATTCAAAGAATGTTAAAACCAAATGTTTTTGTTTTATAAAAAGTTGTTGACAAAAAAAAACAGAATAAACATTTTAGTTAACATTCATCAACTG
Source organism: Cryptops parisi (assembly GCA_034695005.1). Classification (NCBI taxonomy): domain Eukaryota; kingdom Metazoa; phylum Arthropoda; class Chilopoda; order Scolopendromorpha; family Cryptopidae; genus Cryptops; species Cryptops parisi. The sequence continues at coordinate 601 of JAQIWH010005185.1, forward strand.
AACAATCATCTTAGTGATAGGTAAATTACTGACTTGTACAATATAAGAGAAGAAAGTAAACCCTAAATTTATGTAAGGTTTACATTCAGCACCGACCTTATCTAAATTGAACAGGTATTTGATTTTGAGAGGCGCACCAACTGCCCGAAGGCTTGTTGTTCTTAATTGAACATCACATACATCAAAATTCCCATAAAATGGAAAACTTCAGTGTTCAGTCATGTGTGCAACACAAAATCGCATAAATAGGTTACATTTTCTCGTTCATAACGAGCAATTGGAAACATAATTTCTCGTAGCATATTAGTCAACTCATCATATATATAGCTATAGAAAACTCAAAAGGATCAGAACATATAATTTTGAAATTGCTGGTTTGTTCGGCAAAAGTGTCAACACGTGTCAGACTTACGCTAATCATGGTCATGGGCGGTTGGCCTGCAAATGTGATGGAAGCGGCGTCTCGTATCTGTTCTTCAATATCCTCCTCCTCTATGATGTCCTGCAAAACGTCATTGGACGACAGGGGTACATGCTCGGAGTGAACATCTCGCAGATCTACCCTGGGCGACTCCTGTAAGTCCAGTGCGCTCTGATACAGGCTCATCTCTGAAGTGGCTGTACCAATACAAATGGAACATACAAGTTATTCCAAAAAATTTTCTGAAGGTCATTAAAAAAAAACAACTTTATTTATAGGCAAAATATAGGAAAATGTATATGCATGCATTTATATATATATATATACAAAGGCAAAATAATTCGCGCAAAGTAAATCCTTTTTACACTTCTCGTAGTGGTCAATTCAACACGATTCTGTGAGTGAATCTAAAAATATAATGCTTGTGAATAAATTAATGAGGGCGTGTTCCATGCTTGAAACATGTGACAGCCAAAAAACTGAGTTTTAGTTTTATCTTCAGTTAATTACAACATGTAGCATCAGTAGATTAATGATTGCTAGAAAGTTTGATTTAACAGATAAATCGATTTAATAGACTTTCCCTCGATTTAACGGAACTAATAGCAGCAACAATTTCACTTACATATTTCTTGTATTTGTTCTTCAGGATAGATCTTATTCAAAAACGACGATTTTGCCATTAACCGCTCTTTAGCGTTACTACGTTGTATAAACCATTTTTTCTGTTCCATTCGAATCGAACAGTTCGAATTGAATGTCAAATTCAACTTGAAATGTCACCAGACACCAATTGAACGTTGAACACATGAATTAGGGCTGTGACCATCCATACCAAATGTTTTGTCACGTTGTGTAAGCGCCATAATGCTTTAAGTGGGCTAGTTGGTGAGCATATTTCGATCGACTGTTGCTTGGGTGACCACATGTAGGCCGTTTACAACTCCCATAATGAACTGGCGTGCACTGGTAATCAATTGTGAAGAATGTACAGCCGTAGGAGCACGTCATTCATACCCACCCATCATAAAACAAAAGAAATTAAGGCTATATAGACCTATAAAAGTCTGCATGAACATGACCATCACATCACCATCCGGACCATTCAGGAATTTTCCAGTTATTCAAACTTACTGCAAATTGTATACTTTACAGTTTAAATTAGTTTATAGGATTATCTATGGTATTTATCATCGTATCCAATACACTGTATTGAAACTCATTACAGATCTGTAGAATCGATGCTACAGCACATGTGAGCAGTCCATATCAATAAAATCAGCAAATGCCATTGATTGGCATTTCCCAGGGACAAAAATGAAGGAAACAGGAAGTAAACACTAAGATGAACTTTAAATAACTTACAACTTTTTGTTGATAATTTGTCTGCATAGTTACCAAAAAGATTTCAAATATACTAAATACTAAAAATATCAAAGTAAACGAAACAAACAAATATTTGCTGTGCAGTAAAGTATCCATTATCGGAATGTCATATCATCCAAATGATAAACGGTAATCGAAAAGAACTTTCGCACATTGAATTGCTTTTTACTTAAGAAGCACTGCAATAATTTTAAAATATGTTCCAATGAAAAACATGAAAGCTTGACGTTTTTCTTAAGAGCCATTGAAAATGTAAACTATTTTTCCAAGAAAACCTTTACTACCCAGGAAAACTAGGCCATTGGATTAAGAGTTATATGGATAATCGATGGCTTGTGGTGTATATGTAAAAATGGGTTTGATGTGTCTACAAGTTAGTATTAACAAAACCATTTATATGCAATATAATCATTTATTTTCAATGTTATTTTCCATGACCTCATGTTTAAGATTTCAACCAGCTGGTTGAGATATTGAAAAGATCACTAGACACTATTTACTGATTTAAAAATAATCAACCACATGAAAAAAAAGGCATGCAAAAAGCATAAACAACTTACCAGTGCTGAAAGAAGCTCCAAAGTCGAAGTCACTTCTAGGGGGTGTAGAGTTCTGAGGAAGAGGATCCGAAAAGCGAAGATGGGGACGACCATTGGTGTAAGCATATGAGCGAGGAAAACTTTGGGTAGGCGCACTACTGCTAGTTGTCGTATTGTTGCTGGCGCTGTTGTCATCACTGAAGGGTTCATCCGCCTCATCCATGGCTCGGTGTGGTCACCCAACACGATTCCTGACAAATTACGAAACAAGCATCGCTTGATTAGCACTATCTCGAGTGAAACAAATGGACATTAAAGTAACAGTTCAAACATTGCAGATTTTTCCAAAAACTAACAAGTGCTATAATAGCAGTACAAGTATACTGTATTTGGTATTTCATACAGTGTGTGCCAATACAAACCTGAATGCACTTTCATGTTACACAGTGATATACTCTTATTTGGTTTAGTCAGTACAAGCATGACATATCATATCATACAAAAGTATTACTATAGTTTGATTGTAATTTAACATGTCATGGTATAAGTCGTATCGATTTGTTTTTTATGGTTTTCTTCATGCATTTTTCATAACGCAAAGAAATTTACACTGGTATTGAAGACATTTCAAAATGGTAGGCCTACACTAAAAACTCAATTTTCCGAATCGCGATTATCCGAAATTTTAGTTTATCCGAATTAGGTCAAATATGTCATTTCAATATAAAAATCGATACATTATCGAAAAGACACTGACATTATCAACAATTAAAATTATCAATATTGTTCATTAAATGTTTACGTTTTTTAAATTGTACAACGTTGTTGGTTTTTAATCCTGGCATACTGTATATAATATATACAGTATATTGAAATTCTGGATTATCCGAATTCTTGTTTATCCGACATAGGCTTGGTCCCACATCATTCGAATAATCGAGTTTGTAAAAATATCACACACTGAATTTGTAAAAAAAATAAAATGCACAATTTCATATTTTGGAAAATAAAATTTCCAATACATGAATCACAAAAATTGTCTGGGGGAAGGGAAAAGATTACTATAACATTGGACATTAATAAAATTTTCAAGATGAACGATATTACTTTCAAATGATATTTCAGTTATCCATTAAAACTCAAAACAACTTGATGAAAAATATTGAAAAACAATAGAAAACATTCAAACTATAAGTTTGAAGGTTCAGAAATCAACTTTAAACTTTGAAGTTTGAAGTACAGTACATCCAAAACTAGTATAGTACATCTGAAAATAGTGTGGAAAATGTTTCTATTGTTTTGTGAAATTTTATTAAGTTGATTTAAGTGTTGGAAAGACATTGAAGATGAGTGAAGTGTCATTTGAAATCAACGATATACAATGGTTGATACAGAACTTTGTAATTTTTTCAAAGTCATTTTCCAATATTAAAACATGTATTAAGTTTTGAAGTAAATATACAATCTTGTTACCCAAACCTTACAGTTAACCTCCTCCACATCATGTTTAGTATATAGTATTTGTAATATTTTATGATATTGTTCTTTAAAACTGTCTTTCGTGACTTTGACTGACTTTTGGTGACGAAATTAGATTTTTTGACGAATATCAGAGCATTATTTTGCCGAAAAAATATTGGATCTGATAAATATATGGGATGACGAATATAGAGGTACTACTGTATTCTATTCAAACACGAAAAATAAGGTTTATTAAGATTTCTAGCATAATACTAACTGTTCTATACGTTGTTCTTATGTGTAGCCTACATATAACGATATGAGCACCAAAACGTGTATTCATTCCCTTGCTATATTAACTTAACCAAAGTTGACAATGAAATGAAGCAAGCGATCGCTTAAAATAAAGACCACTTTATGAATTTTTTGTTATTTTCACTTTTACTATATTGATTTCGGAAACAGATGGAGCTTTTGATTTCATGTTTTTTTTGTGTATAGTTGCAGAAGTAAAACTTTCGTTTACGACATCAACTTATTTAAGCTGTATGTTATGTAAGACGTAAAATTTAGGTTTTCATTGCAACTGCTCATTTCCAGAATGTCCAGCGCGATTATTTCAGTTAGTTGCCTATCTACGTATATGATCACGAATACATGGATGCATCTTATGTGATTATCACATAACATTGACTACTTTGAAACAAAAAATTACAAGACATACATGTCACCGTGACTAATGTGAAAATAATTAAAATTACATCATATAACTTGAGATTTTTTTTTCTCAATGCAGATTTTACATTTTAACTTTTGAGATAATAATGTACTGCAGTATTATACAAATACTATGTTACACATTTGTTAGAAATCTTGTTTATAAGCAATATAAGCAACAATATTTGATTACTTTTGCTTATTATGATAGAAGCTAATTATGATACATTTTAATCAATTACGAGTTATAAAGATTTTCCAAAACTCATTAAAAAACATCAATATAATATCAATTTTATATCAATTAGTAAACTTGAACAGTGAGCCTTCCAAACTATCAAAATAACCATATAACTTATAATAACCACACAAAATGATTAAATGAATTAATATTAAATTATACGTTTCAAAATTTATCAATTTTAAAATCATTATGATGTTCAGCACATGTGGCAAAACACATGTTCAATCATAATAATAATTTCCTTCAAATGAATTTCCTTTACCAATGTAATCAGAATCCAGTAACTATTATACAGAATATCAAATCACATCGTCAACAGCGAGACGACCTTGATTTTGAAGATTTTCCTCATCCTCTTAGACAACTGACCTCACGTCTTCTACAGAAACTTGTATAATTAAACAAAAAAAGTATTTTAAAAATCCTATTTATAACCACGGGCTATCATTACAAAACAAATCGTGAACGGAAAACATTATCAAAATACAAATCCTATTAATTATTTTTTACCATGGATGTCGAACAAATGTAATACACGATGGTTTTCTAAGCGCAACCTATCTAGGATATTTAAATAATAATCAAATTTGCCAGTTTGCCACCTAATAGTTGTCAAAGAAAATCAACGTTCTATATTTAACTTCTCAAAAAATCAATAGGGCCTTCACTATCGACAAAGAGGGGAAAAGGTGCAAAAATCAACGCTACCATTTACTGGACACAATTACCCATCAACTTCCCACCCGAGTTACATTTTTAACGAGTTGTTTCATCAATACAAAATTACGTGGTAAACCGACCTCATGAATACAACACTACAACAACGAAATTATATTTCTTTACAACTGTAAGAAAGTTTCCACAAAATCGTAATATAATAACTATACTGTATAAAGCGATATGTGATGTTATTATTTATATTCTGATTGATTTATCCTGTATATGAATTTTTATATATGCAAATTTATTTTATTAATATTACTTTAAAAGTATACAATACGTATGCAAGTAAATATTAAGTGTGCTGTGTACAGTATTATACACTGATTTGTAGATTACATATTTTATGAGTTATGGGTCTTGTCAGGGTGTTGAAATGTTGACTAAATTTTGTTTACTGGATAAAAGAACTAGGGTACTTTTGTTAACCGAGAGGCCGCTGGTGGAGATTGACCATAGGTTCGAGTTTAGGATAGATAAAACAAACGTATTAATTTTATGATTAATGATAAATGATCAAGTGTTGTATTTTTTAAAGTAGCCTAAACTGGTATTTATACACAGACACTAGTTTGGGTAAGTTAAAAAATAACAACAACTTCATGCCTAACTGCTAGCGCCACAAACGGCCTCTCGGATAACAGAAAAGTTTCAAAGCTAGTGTTCCTGTAGAAAGGGAAATCCGGGTCAATTTTACTATAAGTGGTAATGATTATGACAAAGATTGCTTCCGTCATTCATTACACTCGAAGGCAAGCAAGAAGTTTGCGCTTACTTTTTCTGTTGTTGTTGAGCAATTGAATTTTATCACGAAATCATACTTACATAATTGAATATGGAAATCAACTACTGAAACATTAATAAGTAACGTGTACACTGTTTGATTAAAACAAAATAAAAAATTGCATTTGAGACACAATTCAGTTTTGAAAGTAGGCTGTATCGAAGAAAGTATATCCAACTTCCAGCTGCATATTTATTAACTATTCTGTTCTTATATAGCTTATTTTGTATAAATTTAAATGCATTAAAATTTACAGCATTTATTAATATTTTGAACATGAATGTTCAAACCTGAATGTTTAATTCTTTCGAGGGAATTCTTTTTAGTGTTAAGATCTTCGTTCGGATTAATTTTCACTTCATTTATGCATGACTAAATCCTGTTTACACAAAATATGTTTTTGTGCTACCTTAAAGTTTCACAACCATTACTATATAGTTGGTTGATTTTCATTGTAAATACAAATTTCCTCAATTCAAAATTAATAATGAGATTACATACCTACTGGAAAATCAAATAGTTTCAGTTTAATTACCTTAAAGTGACTTAATGATTTCCAAATATTTTTGCTAAGTTTCCTATACAAAATATAGTAGAATTCGATTATTATAATCACGGATAATGTTATCAATCGGCTATTGTTATCATTACCAGTCGGTCCTAAGCATGGTTATATTCATTGTTTACTGCTATCAGCCGGCTATTATTATCAAAGTGTCCCAAAGTGATCACAATAACCGGATTTTACTGCATCAGAATTCCTTCCTGCAACATTGCACACAACACTACATTATACAAATATACTACAAACTATATACAGTACAGATGTATATAATTATGTATGGACTTTTGATATAAAAACCAATCTGTGCATTATACTAGATTGTTACAGAAACATGATAAATTGTCCCTTATTGTGGGGGTAGAGAGTAAAAGCTTTTCCATTAGCTGACATCTCTTTACTGCCTTGTTATAGTCGTTATCCAGAGCCTTTTAACAAAATGAGTTTGTGTTTCATAAGCTTTAATTGAACTAAAAAACTATATTAAAACAACAAACGGGTTAAATGAACTCCATTTCGACCACATAGTAACCTATATAATGTGTCCACATCTCTTAATTATTTTTCTAGAAATTGAGTATAGTTGTAATACTGTATAAATAATATATAGTGTATACAGTATTTATATATACAGTACGTTATGTATTAAATTTATTCAACAAGCGAAATCTTTTATATGGCAAACCCTAACAACAGTCGGTACGCTCGTTAAAATCCTAGTGCTTACTTCTTTTATATGCGTTTACATTGGTGTATTAAAAATATTTCATGACCTATTTATTAACAAAGTATTTCTGAAATAAAAAATTAAGCACTGTCACATTTCTAGTTTTATACAATTATTTTATGTAACATGATGTTTAGGTAATTAAACATGCTCACGTGTGTTATGTCATTGCTGATTTTTTAACACCATTTTACTACATAAACATAACACAATTTATTTGAAAGCACATTTTCTATAGTAAGTACGTACCGGTAGTTTTATAGTATGTAGACCTAAAGAAACCATTCTGCAGGATGGTAACCAATTTCGATAAGTGAATTTAGAGATGAAAGAACATTGTAATGATTTGTCATATAAATCCAAGGGATCTCAATGGATGATAAAATGGTTTCGCGTTGCAATTTCCCTGAAAGGGATACAGGATATTCATACATCAAAGCTGGTTACAAAGCAGGGGGGAACAGATGTTCATAATTGAAAAACATCCAAGCACAATGAATGGATGAAAATGTTTAACTTCAGGGAAGTTTTAGCTGTAATAATAAAAGTTTTACAAATTTTAGACTACCCCTGTGATATAAAAGTTGCACACCATCAAATTAATTTTTAAAAATCAAATTAATTTTATTTTAAAAACCTTATCGCAATATCTTGAAGGCCTTTTGCAGTTCAGAAATGCATTACTTAATTTGCATAGTACTTTATAAGAAAAGAAAGCTGTAGTCATACCCCTATATGTGTGTATAGATTTTGAGTAGTAGTTCTCGATTAATGCGAATTACTTGCAATTTTATAAAGAGTGGGACAAGAGAAATCTGATGCTCGTTATAAGTGCAAAAATGTAGATATTATAATTATATGATTCATGAGGTGGTACACGAATGACAAAACGCTAAAGTTTTGCCACTTGATGGAGATTTTAATTGGAAATTTAATATTTGATTTAAAAACGTCGTTTGCAAACAACGTAATCTTCAATTCGGTTCTTCAATGAGAACCGACTAGTGTTGATTATCATTAGAAAAATATAAGTACGAATTTTGTTATATTGGATATACATGGATATAATCCTCTAAGAGGATATGATTTTTACACCTTTTTCAAAAAAAATTTCAACATACAGGGTGTCCCGAAAACTTCTTCACATAGGTAATATGTGTTCTAGGCATGTACACTTATTCAATAACTTACTTCCTTGTAACCATTATACATAATAGGCAGGGTTTTTTTTCAAAAAGTGTTAAACTTATGTATGGATATTTTTGGAGCACCCTGTATGTGTTATTCTTTAGTCAAAATCATTCTTAAATGATAATCTCTGATGAAAATTACATTACCTACAGTATGTTATGGATACTTTCGAGACACCCTGTAGCGACAATTCTGCATGGTTTGAGAGTCACATTTAAGTAATAATATCGGTTATTTTATATTATAATGCAGTTTCTAAGAAATACCTTGAAAACTATGACATAAGTATGAGACATACTCTTTCACAGCGTTTCAGTCAAGTCATAGTGACTGACACATCCTAAAACGAGTACATCCTCATTTCTGACATCATTTAATCCCACATAACAAAATACCTGCTCGAATCCGTAAAAGTTAAACAAATATGAAAAAAAAAACCCACATATTATAATAAGAACAAAAATTTTATGGTACATTAAGCTTCAAAGACCAAACTGAAAGAAATCTCAACAGTGACCAGTGCTGAAGACACTTCCAAGAAATATCAAATATAGAACAAACAAGAAAAAAAATAATAACTAAATGAAAATGAAAAAAAAAACAAACAAATGAAAACAAAGAATATGTGTCTTACCAGAAGGAATCGGTCAGCTGGAATCTCTTTGGATGGATGTAGTAATATCTGGTGGGTAATTCCACGGCGATGAAGACGCCAGTTTCATGATTGAAATTTCGCAGCCGAGCACGAGGCTTCGGCCGAGCTTGATTAGCGGTGTAGGAGTGAAGCCGACATGTTTGCTTTGCCTGCTCAAAGCTCTGACATCACACGCACAGTATTTGACCAAGTTTCTCCTCTTTGCCACTATGCTCCACACGACTACGGATGGTTACGCTGAACTACTCTTGGCGATTTTGTGCAACAAGGTTAAGACATGCACGATGCCCTCCAAACAGCTACGAAAATAGCTCACACAAACCGATTGTCCTATTTTCGTCGAGAAATACGAGTTGTATAAATGGCATTCCGTACACTCCGTATTATTCCTAAAGACAAAACAAAATTAATATAGTACTAGTTATTGCAATGTTTCTCTAATGTCTTCAATAATGTTTTCTGAAATGTAACATGATGTCTTATGCAATGCATATTTATTATATAAACTTTACATTAACCATAAAAAAATAAGCATTTGAAAGCAATACGTAGTAATATTTGAATTAGACCAAAATTTCGGTTTGACAGACGTGGAAAAAGCAAATTTATTTCTTCTAATTTAGGTACCGGTACTCGATGTAGGCACTTGCATAATTGATGGATCTGGTATGAATGGGTGTTAAGCATGGTGTTAAATAACATTTTTTCTCAAAATTGTCCTAAAAGCATTTTGTGAAAAATGTGTTAAGTGCAATTCTACCTTCCTGACGCATAATTTTAAGCAAAACAACAATATGTGTAAAGATATTAGTGCAAGAAGTTTGAAATAGACAGCAAGACTAGTTCAGATCTTTAAACGCGTTTTCCTCGAAATTGTAAAAATGTTACTTAACAAACACCCTGTTACACCAGGCCCTTCAATAGTTTTATTATATTTACTTAATACATACTTTAATATCTTAACATTTACTTACTATCAAATCAAATTCATCATACGAAAACAATATTTTCATCTCTCAAACCAGTTTTAGTAAGGTTCAACGGACAATGGTATTTTTTTAGTGAGAAACATATTGCAATGTAATAAAATATGTTTTATATGGCATACCTATATATATAATAGTAATTGTTTTGTAACAGTAATTATAACTAAAAGTTTCTCAGATTTTTTTCACACAATATTCCTATACTATGCTAGTAAATCACACAATAAATATTAACATCGTCATCATCAATCACTTCCATTAACTAAGTATTTTATGTGATGCAAATCAAAAATCACAAAATTATAAGCATTTATACACTAAAAGACCTTGCAACATGTACCATTAAATCTATGAAATACAGAAATATTAAAACTAAAATCTAATAATAAGGTTTTCAAATAATTACAAACATATCATCATTTTCATCAATCGTTTCATTTGGGAAAAAGCTTTGATCAAGTTTGAAAAAAAACATATTTTTGTAATTCATATATCATTAAACCACCTTAATGATAAACCATGCAATTTCTCAACATTTCAAAATATAACATCTATTAATTCTTTCTAACAATATTTTCATCCGCTAAATATTTCAACAGCACTCAATACAGTAAATGTACTAATGTATGATGAAAGCTGTAGGTCTACTCACCCCAATTTGGCAGTTTCATTTTCGGAATGGTGGAGCTGTTCTCCACCATGGTGTGAATCTCAAACCATATGGTTCTTCAGTGAATCTTCGAGGTTCACTTTCCATAACGAAGAATATTAGTGGCGTGTTTTCTTTATGCAAATGACTTTATTCATCTGAAAACACAGAGATCAGATTTTGAAAACCAGTCCTCCACTATCATGCCCATTTCATCTACAACTAATGTATAAAATACAATTATAATTAATTCGAAAGTTAACATCTTCATTATAAATTAGTGTGTATTAATTAATTATACCGACATCCATTATCAGCACAACCATTTTCCAACTCCATACGTTCAAAATTTAAGAAACAAGAAACAATTGGCGTTCACCGTAAAACACTAACCACCTTTAAAATCCTGCTACACAACACCAAAACCCTTTAAATTACAAATTAACCTTTTGCCAATTAGAAAGAAAAATTGTCGGTGAAAGACGCCACACTATAAACTAACAATTTTAATGGAAAACGCAGAAGCTGGAAAGCTTAATCAGATTACTGGTGTGTGAAGTTTAATTAACGTGTCTGCACCCAAAATCTCTGTGGAGCTAATAAATAAATCAAATGGCACTAAGATTAAGGCTTTGCAAGAAATTACGCTTACTTGGTAATAGTTTTTCTTTCGAAGAAGCCAAAACAGCAAAGCACATCATTATCGGTAAGGTAGTTACCGAAAACGGTATACTAGGTAGTTACTTTTCTTCAGCACTGATTTAGAATAAGTTCCTGGGATTGACGTCAGACATTACCAAAGACTTCTAGGTACCATCTGTGATATACAAATTTAAAAAAAAATGAAACGTGTTAATGTGTTTAAGTTTGTTTGTTTTTTTTGGGACATAAAATCGGTTGCAATGATCAGAATCCATTCTTGTACAAAATATAATTGGATTAACTACTGCTTTACTAAAATTAAATCTGTTAAATTTTACTAAATTACACAAATCTGTGAACCGTAAAACATTTTCCGTTAAAATTATAATATTTTGTCACCCCCAATTTTAATCTTACAATCATAAATTTGGAATGTCAAACCTTAAAATATGTCGTAATTTATTCATACAGGGTGTTTCAAAAGTCTACTCCATGATTTTCATCAGAGATCATTTAGAAACGATCTTGATCAAAGAACAACATATACAGAGTGCCCCAAAAAACCGCATATATTATAGGGAGAAATAACACTTGTTTTGGAAATAAATTTATCTAATATAAAACTTGTTACAGTACAGTAGAGGGTCTCTAATCCTCTAATTCAACGTTTATTAAACCAGTGGGTGTTGGATTAATGGGTTTTGGGAACAAATTACTGTACTCTGTTTATTAATACCAAAACTAACCACACAATACAGGGTGCTGTTACAAAGTAACAAAACAAGAAAAAAATCTTTGTACCGCAGTTAGTTATGATATAAGTCCATCTTCTGATCTTCAATATCGTTGCATTGCACACAAAATTCTTCAATTTTGTTGTTTTATTTGCGTTTAAAGACAGTTTCATGTACTGACCTGCTACCTGTCGAGTGTTGGATTACTAGATGTGTAGGATTAGAGAAACGCTTCTGTACTTGTAAGTTACAAGAAAATCTCTATAACATGTGCCGTATCGTATTAATATGTATGGAGATTTTCAAGACATTCTGTACAATTTATTATACGTAGTATGTAATATCGGATTATAAAGTAAACATTTAACTACATATAAATACAGAAAATCTGCGCTTTATGAGGATAGTTTCCACAAACCTCGCATAAATAGAAAACCGCACATATGGAAATTCTCATAAAAAATAGAAAAACTCTATCGTTCGGTCACATATACACCATCACACATAATCATCATCACGGATAATAATAGCATTTTCTCCCCTATAACGAGCATTTAATAATATTTCGCATATTAGCGAAAATCGTATATTTCGAAACTCCCATAAAAAATGGCAAACGTTTAGCGTTTGGTAACGTGTGTAGCACCATGGCTAATAAATAATAGTATAATAACCATGGTAGTACCACAAAAAACCCACGCACAATAGTGACATTTTCTCGCTTATAACGAGCATCTAAGAAGATTTCTGTCATCCCATAACAACAAAATCGCATATAAAGAACACAAATCGAGGACTTCCTGTACTGCAATGCATATTAAAAAACGTGACATTGAATCTTGAGAGCTATTCAAGGTACTCGTTATCTTAAAAGTTAAAACTGGTTGTATAATTCATTTGCATACGATTAATTTAGAAACACTTAAAAAAAGCATTAATTATTGATACCAACAAATGATAAGTGTTCATCGTGATGTAACGTCTAAATGCGGACATACAATTAATTTTTTAAACAACTACTCCGTTTCGATCTAATCATCAAACAAAACAAACATTGGCATGAAGTTAACTGACATGTTCATATTCTGTACCCTGTTTGTACAACGTTCTACATAGAAACACGTTCAAAATTAGCTGTTGCCAACCCACAATGTGTGGGTAGATTCAACTTCAATAATTTTTTAAGCTTTGCCAACTCTAATAAAAATGTACCCAACGTTGGCAATATTTAGCTACAAACAACACTTTATCTTCATCAACGTATTATGGCAGGGTTTTTTTAATTTTTAATTAAAGTGTAACCTAATCACATAATATATCCTACGAATGCATAACACTATCTTGATGAAATAAAGCTACGATACCAATTACCGCAAAATTAAAAATCACAGCACGTCAGCTTTATTAAATTTATAGTTGTGTGAGCTTATCACGTATTAAGAATTTATTTAATTCATCAAAATTGAATTTATGCCCGATTATATACAAATGCAAAGTTATTTGTTCCCAAAATGGTGTAAAGAACTTGCTATAACCGTCAATGTTGATGATAACACTTTTATTAGCTACTAGCCCACCATCAATGACCGTGCTAGTTAAAAAGAAAAGGAATTTAATCTGTTTGTTTAAATTATTTTCTGTGTACGTAAACTTTTAATTTGTTACGAAAAGCGTTATACAGACACACATGGATTCAGTTTGGGGTCTGACACCACGGACGTTTTCTCGGAGTTCTCCCGTTTCCTCCTGCATCATAAAACAATCCGTTCATGCCGTCCTAAAGTTCCATCTTCATCAACTAACCTCACTTCATCATTATTGTCTGTATTTCCTGATTTTAATGAAGTCTAAGATCCAAATGACAACCATAAGGTCAGTCGGTGCCCTCGATGAACTCCCAAGTATCTACCTACAGACACACACAGCTGAAAACTATAGAGTATAGGAGATTGTTTTTATTACACTATTGAGTTGTTGTTTAATATGTAGATTTATTAGCTCAAAGTTGATGCGGTCAGGACTAGATTTACACGATGTAACGTGAAAATTTTGCATAAATCCAAATTTGCCTATATCGAAATTTTCATAAAACTACCGCGGTCAATTAAACCTACATTTTCGCCACAGGCAGCGTCGACAGAAAGTAGCAAGTGCAGCAGTTTTAAGTCACTGATGC
>JAQIWH010005186.1:0-15192 GCA_034695005.1 Cryptops parisi
ATACAAGTACCAAGTACTTAAAATGTACTTGTTACGTGTACTTAAGTATTCGGTACTTAAGTACTCGGTATCCCTGTACTTTATGAATGAAATTTTATAGTATTTATAAATAACACATTGTTGTGCAACACTACACAATAATTTATTGTAGAAAAGTTCTATTTAACAAATACAGAAAAGCACATTTTTTAAGAAATGCTTCGAAGAAAAGCTATTTTTCATAAAATTGTGCTCTGCAGCAAATGCCACAAAGCTTTCAGCTTTAAAAATAGCTGTTTTATGATTAGACCTCGGATTAATATGCACTAAAAACATGAAAATATGCATGCAAAATGTCACAAAACTGCTCAATATATGCGGTAGACATGACAATATGCAATTTGTTTTTTTAGGTGTTCTGCAAAAACACCAAAATAATTCGAAGCATTTTATTTTTAGCATTTTATTCCCGTGTTGTAAAATTCGGAATTTCTTGTTGCATGAAATTCCAAAAATAATTTTTAAAAAAACCTAGGTTGACAATGGAAAGTTTATTAAAATAAATACTAAAATAGAAATTTTATGGAAATAAATGCTGAAAATATGCAAAACATATGCAGTAACACCCGAAATAGAGTCTAGAAATAAAGTATCTATAAGTCCGTGGTTAATAATTTACGAAATTTCGAGTTAATTAGTTGTAACGATATTTATGATGTTCAGTAACGAATGAATAGTAAAATGAATGTTTTCATGCGCACAAAACTTGTTTTAGTACTTTGTCACGCATTTAAGCAACTATTGATCGTTTAGATCCTCCTGTTAATATTGCTACAGTATACAGCGCCCTCTGTGAATCTCTCGCTGGAATTATCTCCTGCCAAGATCTTGTTCGTTTAAAATATTATAAACTACTTTCAATAAAAACTTGAACTTCATCAATAAATTTTAAATTAAAAAAAAAATTTGAACTTTTAAAAACAAATGTTCATAATTCATTAACAGGAACTTGAATAACTTTTGATTTCGAGCGTTTAACTGTTAACCAACAATAAATAAACTATAAAGACCAGCAATAAATAAAGTGTCCCAACAGGATGAAAATCAATAAAATAAATAAATATGCAATAAATAAACAATTTTAAGAACAAACATCTACTGCCTTCTCTACTGTAGTATGTAGGTGTAAAGTTTTCAAAAGTGACAATTTATTACAGTGTTTACGTATAGTTCTAAGTAATCGATGTCAGATGTTTTGACAACTGTACTTAAATTCAACTGAACACTGGGCTTACAAATGGTTTGTAAAGAATATCAAAATTTAATGAAGTCCAAAAAATTTCGTCAACTCCATTTCTAATAATAATTCTATTAACATAATCGATACTGGATTTTTCATCAAATAGGTGTCTCATAGCATCATAAGTCATTGACTACATATTCTGAAGTTCATATTCATATTATTTCGTTCTTAATATGTCACAAATGACATTTATTTATTTCCTAAAAAGTGGTCCGGAAGAACCAACATGACCAAAAATAAAATAACACAAAAAATAAAAAATGTATGCAAAGCAATAAACAATTCATAAAACAATTTGACAAAAATTAGTAAATTAGTTTTTATATTAGGAATGGTAAAAGTTTCAGATTCCAAAATAGATTCCATACTTTACCAACTAGGTAGTTTTGTGAAAAATATTCATAATTGAAACTAAATGGAAATAAGCCTTTAGTAAATTGTTTATTTTATTTGTTATGTTAATGTTTATTTAATTTGTTATTTGATTGGTATAAATATAACACGCTGAAATAACTGTTAATCAAGAGCAGAAAAGCCAATTTGAGTCAAGAAGTAATAAACAAATTTTTTGGGCCCAAGCCCAGTTAGCCAATATGTAGATCAACCATGGCAATTAACCATTTTTATAATTAAAATAAAATATAAATTAAACATGTTCTACACTGAGCGCAGTTCATATGATGTGCGTACTAGCAGAGCTTCTACTGGCAATTTTCAATTGTGAACGAAACCAGTCGAGGAGAGCAATACGGCAGGCTTTCCCTTTCTTTGTAGGCTATGCTTGATGAACCAATTCGAACACCCCAGTCATGTTGGCTAAACAACAAACCGAAAATTACGATGCTTCAATAAAAGGTGGTGAAGCAAATGTACTTACTAAATATTTCTCAATATTGGACCTAAGGTTTCAATATTGTATTTTAAATCAAAATTTATAAAAAATAAAAGTACCAAAAGGCAAAACATAATAAGCATTTGCTCACTGAAATATCATACTTAAAATTTTGTTAATTAAATTAATTTGTACATTTCGGTTTTCCGGCCAAAAGCCATCGATGGCACTGCAGCTTGCAAGTGGAGTGTTTGATAGATCATTGTTTGGTGTATTCTGTGTTTGGTACACTTTGATTATCATGGTAAAACATGCACTTTGGGTTATGGTGATAGATCACTGGGTTAGGTTAGGCCTGGGACAAACGTTCAAGTCGAAACAGACTAACCTAACCCAGTGACTCATCATCAAAAACAGAAAGTTCATTTATACCACAACGATCAATGTGTACCAAACAGTGATCGATCAAACTATCCACCTTCGAGTTGCAGCACCATCGATGGCTCTGGGCCGGTAACCAAAGAGAGAGCAAGGCACCTTTAAACGGTGGCATAAAAATTACCAAATTAAATTGGGAATTTTTTTAATTACTGGTACAGTAGCTCCTCTACTAACGAACAAGTTACGTTCCGGACGGTCATTTGTATCTTGAAATGTTCGTAAGTCGCTAATCAACCATAATTCTGTTTTTGTTTTTATATATTGTTCTAACTGTAGAACGATTCATTTTGTAAGAGCGTGCTACGTTAACCATTTTTTTCTCCAGCATTGAGTCTTTTAATAATTCCCACCTTTGTGTCCATCAAGATGGCTTTACTGCCAAGTGCCAACGCTATTACAAACAACTGGAATGCTAACGCTACAGTGCTGCACAGGCATTAGTAGCGGTCAGATTCCATACTAGGCGGAATTGACTTGCAGAACAAAATTTGATGTCGCAAAAAGGGGACTGGGAGCAAAACAAACAAAAAATGTATTTACGATTGTGTTCGTATCGCTGAAAGTTCGTTAGTAGAGGAGCGCCTGTACAGTAATAAAAAAGAAGGGAATGCAGTTTGGAGTCGTTTAGTTAAATACTGTATGACCATAAATTCCGTATAATTAATTTAAATCTTAAGATTTATATTACTGATATCAACTTTTAATAGGGTACTTCTAGATACTTTGAGTTCTGGCTATATACATAGAAGTTTTATAACGATTGAATTTTGTAAAATCAATTTGTTAATAGGTAAAATTTGGTTACACATATAAAAATTATTAAAAGTTTTATTTTGTTTAAGCCTTTAAATTTTAAACAACCACGATACGCTTCAGTTATCAGGTTAAATGCCGCTAATGGTACAGTACTCATGGTGAACACTCTACTCGGTTAGACTAGAAAAAAACATGTAATGATTTATCTTTAATAAAAAGTTTAATTTGTTTTTGTTTTGTTTTCCTAACCTTACCTTCGTATAAGGATAGGACTATTTGTAGCATGTTAAGTGCTAGTTAACCAGTGTCTTTCACAAGTGCCATTGCAGCTTTAAACCGGATAACTGGAAAGTAGCAAAACGAATATACATTACTATATTTTAAATACTGTACATGTATATACAGGATGTTGTCACAGAACCCACAAACTTCGTCATTGTTCAGACGGTTGTTGTAAATCTAAACAAACAATATCATATACAAAACCATGTCCACGTGTCAATTCGGCTTGATTCCCATACTTTTTTCATGCAAATGCGATCTCATTCACCATATATACAGACTAGACTGTTAACTTACTGCACCTTAAGAGAACAATAATTCGCCTGAAAAAATAAGTTCAATATATTCTGCAATTTAAATCTTTAACTGGAAGACTTTGCTGTATTTTATTAACCGATATTTAAAAGTCGAATGCAATTATGAAAAATAAAGCATTTTCACGGTAACAAACTTAAACTATTAATATAAATGATCAAACACGAGATTCCACATGCAAAAGGAACAAACATCAACATCACTTACAATAGCAATTAAAACCTCAGAAATCAAATCTTGCAAACATACAAGGTGTTTACCATGAAATGTCCAAATTCCCAAAGGCAGAAATTTGAATTTCTGAGTATGCTGGAAACGCTTTTCCATGAAAAATACTCCAAAATCCGAGCATCACATGGTAAACCCCCTTTGTATAGGTTGCGACAATTTAAAATCATTCAACAAAATCCCGACTAAACAGTGCGAGTTTTTTTTCATTGTCATTAATCATTTTTTTATTATTATTCGAAACTATTAAATGTGCATGAGGACTGTATCGTCAATTCAGCATTTTTCACTTCTAACTGATGTTTCAGTTCAGCCATCTTTTGAATAATTAGTTCATACTGCTCATTGTTCGAACATTTCTCGACCTCGGGTAAAAAATCCAACACGGCTGATTTAGCCTGCTGTTTCAGTACACTTGAATCTTGACACAACTTGTCCATTTCGGTATCAGCCGTATAGATCTCTAAATTCACACCATCGAGGGTACTGTAATTCACTATTTCCACCTCTTCACCCAAAACGCTGCTATGTATCTCCTCAACGTGGACTTCGGGCGACAGATCGTCCACTGCAAAACTCTTTTCAAGTTTCAATAGTCGAACACGACTCGACTCGCAAGCGTGACCAACGTGCGTCGACATCCACGTCACCTCCAACGAAACTGTGCCAGCGTCAGTTTGACATCTCTGAACTCTCAGTCGGGCCGGACAAAAATATCCAATTTTGTTAGTTCCGCTCACTTTCAAACGACGTTTGCCTTTTCCTTTCGGTCTGTAGTGCCCACTTCTATGGCACCAATAATACTGGACGCTTTTAGTTTGCGAGGCGTAGCGGTTTCCCTTAACATACATTGATGCAGTGTCTTTCTCTATTTGCGCTTTCCATGTAATAAACTCATCTTCTGTTGAAAACGTCAGTTTTTCGGTTGTTAAGCCAATGTGTGGATGCTGCTGAACTAAATGTTTGGTGAACGTTTTTGCTGTCGGGAAACTCGAAGAACATTCGGAACAACGGAGTTTCCCACGCTGCACCGAGTCGATCAGCAAAGAGTGGATGGTCCTCAAGTGCTTGTTAAGGCTACTCTTTGCTGAAAACCCAGCACTGCACATGTCACACTTGAGTCTTTTCTTCAAACCTTTATTGTATTTTCCCAAGTCCTCATTTTCCGCAAGATCGATGCCATGCACAGACTTGTTGTGCCTCACGACATGCGAAGGCCGCAGAAAACGTTTTTTGCACAAATTACATTGGTGTTTTCTTTTCTTGGTACCACTACCATTGATTTCCAATGACGACGGTTGTTGTTGATGGGGTATCCCATGAACATTTGTTTGATGTCGTAGCATATGATATCGCTTCAAAAACTGCTTCTCGCAAATGTTACATTGATATTTTTGTGGTGAGCTTTGTTCGGCGGATTTGCCTCTTTCCGAAACTTTGTTCCTTTCTGACTTGTTTTTCCTAAATGCGGCACAAAAAAAAATAAATAAAATTAAGCTTACCCCAAATGTGTTTTTAATTTTCTTTCAACCCAGTAAGTGAAACCCGGGTTTCGATGGGTTAAATTGCAAGCGGTGTTGTTTACCAGTTTAAGAGTGAAAGTGAAATATGAAAATGATAGAATACGAGAGATTTCAAGCTACCAAAACACCTCGCAGTGGAGGCTCGTTTATAAACACTACGGCGGAACTGCAGCACCCCCTGTCTCACCCGATATACATTGTATAGTATACACTAGTAAATAGCCCGTCAATAATGAGAAAGTTGTTTATCACCAGTCTGTCATATCTCATATTGCTGTCGCAATATTAGTAAGTTACAGTTATTTATTCGTTTAACTCATAGTCATGGCTACGTCATGACATAGCTCATTTCTGATTGGCCAGCTACAGCAGTGCGCAAGCAAAAAATAGCAAAAAATGGTCTCTGGAATCTCATTGAATAGGATAGGCGTGTGCAACTGCACACTCTAATGTCAAAAAGTATCATAATATGGTCAAATGTATTGTAATATCAAATAAAATATTGTATTACTTATTTAACTTTTTATTTTTTATTTAACTTCATATTTTTACCATAGAACTAGCAAAGACTCCCTTCGTACTCAATAAACTGCTTTTGGAGTGGTCTGTTAACAGTGGTCAGGTTAAATACAAGGTGTTTTATTTAAGGGCACCATTTTGTTTTTGAATAACGTCTAAACAAAACATTTCAATTAATTTTGTTTACATATTATTTATTCAATGAATGACAATTTATGGAATTTGGTAACATGCATATGGCCGCTTCTGGTTGTGCTGCAAATAGGGGCTCTTTCGAATCACATTTTTTATTACATTTGATCACGTTTGCGAGGTTATATGTTAAATTTTGTCGCGAATGTATAACTTAAGCTATTGAACTGTAGTCAGCTTGTTAGCGTAGATGTTTTCCTTTAAGTAGTCCCGAGGAAAAAAATCTGACGCGTTCAAATTAGGCAAACAATGTGGCTAATTGACATCACTAGATTTTGACGTTATTCGGCCTGCCCAGCACTTTCTTACAGCATCAATGTTTTCACCATCGACGATCCGTTTTCATAAAAAATTTTAATCACTAAAACACGTTGTTGATGGGTGAAACTCTCCACAATGAATTGTCAGCATTCAATCTAGATGGCTGTCTTGTCACAAATAATAGCACTGTTGCAAAACTGACAACAAAATAAAAAAGGTGCCCTTACACAAAAAGTACCCTGTACTTGATATTAAATATAAAAATACGAAAAAAGCCAATATAAAAATATCAATACCGGTAAATGAAATATCAATATTTCGGTATGCAAACCCTTATGAAACTTATGATAATATATAAATTTATTTATGTATTTTTTATACTTGTACAAGATATTTAATTTTATTATCAATAATCCTTCAATTTAAGATCAATCTAATGGCCATTCTCTTGAGAGCGATCCTCTCCTACCAAGAAAACAACAAAGTACCGTATATTGAACTGGAGTTCCAATTGACGAAGTGATTGCGTCGTCAAGCCTACTGCACATTCGCATTTACTCAAGCCCCGATAGATGCTGTGGTTAGCATAGAAGAGCACTGTCCTTCAGGTAGTCAGATGCACATCACACATTGTTTAATAAACCATGGTTGACATGCATGCACATCACATTGTTTAATAGACTACATGGTTTATTAATGTGAAAGTTAGTGCATGTTTGCTGTGCCGAAGAATTTGAACTTATTACTGTAATCTGTTGTTAAAAAAGTTTGCATATTTAATCTATGTGGTCCATCTGACTTGTCAATAAATAAATATTAATAATAAAGCAATAATAATAATTAATAAAATTTTGATCAAGCTGGACTGGTGTATTATTTGTCAAATAATGACGCTTGGGTACAAGTTCCAGTTTATGTTAGATAAAACAAGCAAAAATGTAGTAATTTTATGATTAATGATAAATTATTGGGAATGTACTATTTAAACTAAACTGGCATTTATACCTATATAGACACTACTTAAGGTTGATTAGTGAAAAACAACAACCTCCCCCCCCCATGCCAAACCACTAGCAACACAAATGGTCTCTGCAGCCAAAAAAATATTGTATATTACTTAAACTTTTATTTCATATGTTTATGATAGAACTATCACAAAGACTCTCTCCATCCTCAATAAACTACTTTTGCAGTCTGTTATGTGTAAGATAGGCCCACTTGATATATTAAATGTCAGTATATCAATACCAAAAATGTCAATGTAAAACTATCAATACAAAAAATATCGATGTTTTAAGTATTGATACTTTGGTATGCACACCCTTATAAAACAAACTGCGCACGCCTATGATAAAAGCTCGTCTATTGCATTGCGCATGCTAGGCCATGTGCAGAAGAAAACAATGAAAGGGAGAGTGAACAGAACAGAAGAGTTTTTTGTTACTGTACCTGACCTAACCGTCGCTTGCGACGGGAACGTCACTCTAGGAAAGAATATCAGTGGAACGTGTGTTGTTAGTTACTGTAGTGATAATTAAATGCATTCTTGTGCAATGAAAAGTCACCTGTATATAATTGCCCAGATCTGTCCGTGTAAAAAGTTTTAAATCCATGGGGAGTCACCATAACAATGTGAGTGAAAATTTAAATTACAACAATGAACTGCTGGAGAAAAAAAATTCCCCTCAATAGTGACAAAGTTTACTTCCATAATATAGTTGAGAGGTGGGCAGAAGTAGGTATACAGTTTTTCTGTATTTCTCAATATCACAACTGTAGATCTACTTTATACATCCCTGTTACTATTATATCAACATCCTGCCATTCAGAAACAACCGGGATGATGATGAGCTGAGGAAGATGATGATGGAATAGGGTTATGTTATGATGCAGGAGAAAACGGAGAAAATCCTGGGAAAACCTGCCCACATGGTGTCAAACCCCAAACTGAATCCACATGGCATAAGCAGAAGGTACTAAAGTAAAAACCACCCTCCTATTTCAGCGTTGAATCTAGCCAAGCGGACCAATCAGGGATCGCGCATACTCACTTGCTTTTCCATAGTCTATGGAAAAGAAAA
Organism: Cryptops parisi; assembly: GCA_034695005.1. Taxonomy (NCBI): domain Eukaryota; kingdom Metazoa; phylum Arthropoda; class Chilopoda; order Scolopendromorpha; family Cryptopidae; genus Cryptops; species Cryptops parisi. The sequence goes on from JAQIWH010005186.1 coordinate 8,713, forward strand.
TGGAAAAACACGTGAGTATGCACGATCCCTGATTGGTCCGCTAGGCTGTAATAGATTCAACGCTGAAATACGAGGATGACTTTGAATTTACTCACACCAGAGGACACCTTAACAATCACTGAGCCCTGCTGCTGCCAGAAAACTGCCAATTTTATGAGTGGAACAATCACCCAAAATAATAAATTTAAAAATACATTTGAAACATGCTCATTAAGGGTAGTTGAATCTAGTTTAACTTTACGCGACACAATGGAACTCCTGACCAATCAGGACAAAGGATGCGCTGATGCACCTACTCCTATCCTATGATGTCACGACGGAACGGGGTAGTGGAAATCCAGGGGCGGTAATCGAAGAGCTCGTACTGCTGCAAGCCCAGGGTCTAGAACATTTCGCTGCCAAATTCACTGCGAATGTTTTGATTTAAAAATGAAAACTGATTAAAAAGTGATTGGATAAGAACTTATCGAATACTGCATATTTGCATGCATATCTTTTATGTTTTTAGTTTATATAAATCCAAGGTCTTTTCATATGTTTATAACAGTTTATAATTTATTTATATCTATATGGCACTTTATTCACTATATTTGCTGTGATATGTTATTTTTTTTTATGTAGACTTACTTTGATATCCATAGACTAAGTTAACCCCGTTACTGTAAACATAATTGAAAGCTTACTCAGAATAATGTTGCATGTAACAATTCATAGTTTTGAGTGAATGGCCAAAGAAGTCTCCAGCAACACAATGATTGTCACATATTAGGTGACCAATTTCGAAGTGATATACGTATGCTTTAGGTACTGTAGGTAGGAGTTTGTCTATTGGAGGAACTAGCTAGGCCCATATATGAGGCACGGTTTTCCGTGATAATCTCAATACTGAATTTTTGTAACATACGTTATTCTTGGCAAGCCTTCAATTATGCTCGTGACCTCTATCATTTTATGGCCACCAAATTATTTTAAGTATTTTAGGTTTTTCTTGTTCGACATGTGTTCGATAAGGTTTTCTGTCAATCATTTTCAACAAGTTTTTTATTTTTTAACCAAAACGTCTGTAGTAAATTTGGCTACGAAACACTTCGGCAAGCCTACAACCTTGTAAAATACACGACGGCAAATACCGTGCCAGTGGAAACTAAGCTTTAGCGAAACGCTGCAAAGTGAATAACCATAAAGCGAGGTACTACAGTAATTACTGTGGTTCTTACTACAAAGGATTATTCCGGTTTGTCGACCATATTAACCTAATCCAACCTAAACCAATTGAAATAAGTTTCAACATATCCATACTAACCTAAACCAATCGAAAAGCATTCAGTATTTGGAAGTAATTTTACTCAATTTCAAAATCCAATAAAAGTGGTAACACTAATCCCAAAAAATTTGTATGCGAAATACTCTTATGATTATAAAGTCTAAAGTGATTGTCACAACCCGCCCCCACCTCTATCGAATTACCAGGGAGCAGTGTATTTTTATTGATGTACAACAAATATCATAAAATTTTATCAATATTCGCTGCGATTAGTTGACAACAAAACACCCCCTTCTTCTTTTTTATATATAAAAACTTCATTAATCTACACGGTACTAAACAAATAACATCATAGTACTGTAGTGGTACCAAAATTCGACATATTAGCTGATGATACTTTCAAAAGTAACCATTCATTATTAACAACAAAGTTAACACGTGAATACGTTAATAGGATGTTTGTAAATTCGAATTATGACGCATACGTACACAGAAAAACAAACGTATTTGTGGTCATCCATAACAATTCTTCTTTCACAGAATCAAAGACACACCAAGTCAAGTACTGTAAAATCGGTATTATTCCTGGAATGTGAACCATGTGACTGACAGTTCATACTATAGAAAAATTTGGAGCAATCAACACAAATGATGGTTTTTCTTTTGAGCTTCCTCGTATATGACGCACTAAACGACAACGTCATAATATAATGACGTCACGTTTCTGATGCAATTCTAAATTAGGTTACAAGATAGTAAAAAAAAAAATTTAAAACAATAATTTTGTCAATAATAATAATGAATTAAAAATGTTAGTTAGTTAAAGAGTTAAATTTCAAATTAAAATAAATAGGTAAACAAATAATAACTAACTTCCTTCACATTAATTTTATAATCAATTAATAGTCTAGTGAAGTGATTCACCAATGATCAGGTCTTTTACTTGTCGTTAGTTAGATTACACATTTTCTGTTCTCAATTCTGATTGGCGGAGGAAAAAACTTTTTTATCTTCGATGTCATCATCTATTTTTCCTTCCCAGCAGATGATCAAATCCCACCATTTTGACTTGAACAACCATCAAATTGATACATGTAGGATTTATTCATGGCTGTTACTGGCATTCAGTTTTGCTTCTCTCTCTTTCAACTGTTATCTACAATGAATATGGTTCAACAGTGTGACTTTGTGGACAGTTCGAATCTTGCTGAAGAAACGTGTTCTGTCGATTCCTTCGTTTTTGCCCATAGAAGTGACGGTGAGAATTGCGGTAAAGTGAAACACAACTGGCGATTGTGGCCTCGTCATTTAAGAAACAGATATTGCATCATTGAACAAGATAGAATTTCACGACCTACTATCAAGTTTATCACCATGCCTTAATATTCACTTTTAGCTAGCTGTTTCAAAAAATCGTTTTTTTATATATATATATATATACATAAAAAAAAATCAAGACTGGAAAACTCAATTCACTCTGAAATCTGTTCAAAGTCGTACCCTTTTTTTTCCCTCCAATATTCCAAGTGTTTTGAACTTTGCTTTGTTTTTTGTTATATATAAAAAATGGAGAGCAATTACTTTTTTTCAGAAAAGCCCCAAAAGTGGACTTTTTATGACTATTTTAAAAATAAGGTGAACATGTACATGCAGCAATTGACTTTGGCAATATGGAGTACTACAAGTTCGTCTTCCTTGATCTCTGATGACAGAACTTTATGCTTAAAGAATATTCACGCGGTCGATAAAAAACCCACAACTTTGTATTCTTACTTCAAGCCGGCATTCTTTACCAAGACAAAAACTCCCTGCTCGATTGTGACTTTAAAATTTATGAACTCGAAGCATTTTCCTCTTATGACTAGCTTTAGTGCTGTCAACGACGACGACGAGTGCTCGGCACATGGTATGTTGGAATTGGTTGCTGTCGAACCACGTCTTCTTTCAGCACCAGTCATGAAAACGCACGCCAAACGATCGCCCGCAAACATGGTGGTTGATGTTAAATGCAAAATGCTGCTGCCATTATCCGATCTGCTGAAAGGTACGCAAGCGTCGCAAAACAACAAACCAACTAGTTTGGTGGAATGTGAAACATCGATTAGTGTGCAAGAGGTTGACAATAACAACTACTTGAAGATGTGCGACGAAAGTGGCTGCGGAAGCAATATTGTGGACGCCACAAGCGCATCCGATTCTCTTGATAAATCGAAACCCTCGCTTGGTGGTGGACAAAAGGTGACGTATACCCGCAAGAAACGTCGATCAGGTCGCAAACGTACTCGCAAACGAAGACGCTCCACAATGAGAACTGAAACGAGCAATAGCAAAAATGATGCACTCGGCTGTCTCAAAACTGCTCCCGTCGCTAGTCAAACAAACAACGTCCGAGCCAACAATCAATTGGAGCTGGATGTCTTTGTTTCTTTGCCAGAAGTGAACTGTGATAGAACTTTTGTGATGTCTGTGTCCGAAAAATCCTCAACACCAGAAAGGCCAATGTGTACCAACACAGCGATTGCCTTTATCCTGGGAAGTATGGATTCAGAAAGCGAGAACGAGGCGGACGATAGTTGGGATGAAACGGACTCTTGCTGGAATAGTTTCATAGTAAGATTTTTGAGCTTTTTAATTCTGAGTTAAATTATTAATTTTTCATGCATATTGTTAATTTGGAAACGATTTGACTTTCAGGATCCGTTCTTGGATTGCAACTTATTCAACGGGCTCGGTTGTAACATGCCGCCGGTTGATCGAATGAGCAAAATAAATCGCCAGTGGGAGCATGCCATGGCTGGTGTGCCAAATGAACCGAAACGTTCTGCTGCTAATAAAAAGGTATGTTCTTTATTTCACCAGTCACGAAGGACCTTTTCAGGGACGAAGTGCACAATCTAGTTCAAGGATATCAACTTTTATCAAATTGGTTACGTCATCAGTTGTCAAACAAATCAAAAAAAAAATTTTTCCGAGCACAGTTTACATGATTATTTTATCATCCTCGTAAAGGTGAAATTCTTTATCTAAATTTTTGTTTTAAAGAATGTCGTCTTTTTCTTATTTCTGTAAATTTTTTTCATTTATTGGACAAGCTTTGCTTAAATTTTTTACCCAAAGAAAATTTTTTTTTAAAATCTAATGTGCAATTTTAACTAGGCGTACATGTTGGGAAAAAATTTTTTTAAGTACTGCAGTGATTTTCAATTATTGTTTATGACTGTTTTTTATTAATAATAAAATTTTTTATCTGTTGCCTATTTTTAATTATCATGGACGAGCAAAGCAAGTCAATAATCCAGTCGTACAAAAATCCGCATTTTCCTTTTTTTGTGTGTCCTCCCTTTTACATGAAAACTAGATTAGGGGTAAGAACATGGGAATTTTACACATTAACGTAAAATTACATTGGTCGAATCATATTTTTTTTTTTTAAAAAAATTAAAATAATTGTTTTCTGTGTTGCATTTTTTAGTACACAGATTGCGCTTGCGTTAGCACATTGCATTAGAAGAGAAAGACTGTCAATTCATTTTTAATATAATATGGATGACATCTGTAATATGGGTGACATAGCAATGTCAACAAAGTGTGTTTTTAAGAAATCATTTTTTAATATACTTGTTTTTATGTGTATTTTAGGTGAAGTTTGCGGACGGGAAAAAGTTGTCCACGGTGCATCACTTGCATCAATGGTCTTATGCATATCAAGCTGCTCGTTGTGGACCTTGGGAGACGCTGGCCAGAGACCGAGGAAGGTTTCAGAAACGTATCGATGACACCGCTAAGATCATTAACCCCATTTTGCATTCCGGCCACCGTGCAAAAGTGTACCAGAAACTTTTTGACCAGGCTTTGGAGTGAGTGATCTATTCCACGGATGTGATAATGTTCAACATGGTATTTCGATGCGTTCTTATGCGGACTGGTGTGCATTATTTATTTATGAACTTTTTATTGTCTCGATAACCATAAGAAAAATTTATATGTTGGAACTAAATAAACAATACTTATATTTATAACTAAAAGTGAATTGTAAGAACTATTTATTTATGTGGATTTTAAAAAGCGTTGCTTAAGAAATGATGTAATGGCATGCAACCACAAATATCTATTGCAATAGCAGTACATGACAATTAAATTTCTATGCAACTGAGCTATTACCTTGTAGGATTGATTATATTTCAATCTTGTCTTGTACAGTAATGTGTCCATATGTGTATTTCCATTCCACTCTTGATAATAGAGGGCTGTGACTTGTCACTTTTGATATTTTGAACTTCTTGATTGTCATGTTTTTAATTTGATAATACTAATTTTCTTTGTTGCACATTACAGTCAACTGCCAAAGAATGTGTACTTTTGAATTATCAAATTGACGAGTTACAGACCCCTGGGTGGAGATGCAATGCAGAATAATATGGGTAACTGTTGGTGCGCCTCTCAAAACCAAAGTGCACAGTGCACACTTGAATATTTCCAAAGAATATTCAAGAGTTAGGTTTTACTATGGCATAAATGTATCGTGTACGATGGAGACTATTTAGTATTATCTTTCCATAGATGGAGTTATTCTGAAAACCATGTGCAATTTGAACGACCTGTATCGGTTAATAACAAAGACCAATTTTGCATCACTTTCAGTACAGCCCTCGTAGTAACTAATGTGTGCAATAAAACTAGTCCTAATGAACCAACATGAAAGTCTGAAATGAATAGGCTTACTGTCTCCAGTAAGCTGAATTCTGTACTGCACACATACAGAATGAATTATGAGTGATTCCATGGGAATACTAAAAAAACTATTATAATGAAAATAGTTTTGGTGCTCTATTGTTGGCTACTTTATTTCAATTGTACAGCAACACCTGAGTAAAGCAGGCTGCACAATGCTCTAGGTTTTGGGCATAGCTGGGCACAAGTCCATTAATCGTTAATTAACGAAGTTAAAAAATTGATTAACGATTTAACTTCAAAAAACGTTAACGGACTCATTAACTTCCGTTACATTTTCCGCTAATTCAAGTTCGTTAACTTAAGCCCGTTAAGTCCTATTTTTTTTGTTAATACAGTAGTTTTTTTTTCTATTTTCTTTTACAAAACTTCATCCACTTGGGATAATATATTATGATTTTCAGGTGGAACAATGTAATAAGATTGTACAAAGACTTTTAAGAAAACAAGTCCTAATTCTTTCTAAGCGAACACAAGCAAAATAA